>DWGO01000126.1:0-15281 GCA_018247635.1 Eurytides dolicaon deicoon
TATATATATATATATATATAACAAAAATATTTAAGTAAATATTACTAGAACAATGAGTTCTGAATAGTTGTATGAAATCTCTCAGAAACTAAATGCTTTCAATCTTCTGAGCTGAGCTGTAATATCACTGTAAAAAAAACCTTCTACTACAGCTTTCTCCGGGATTTCTACTGATTCCAAGTTACCGTGGGGAGCTCATCATTGCTATACGCAAAATTAAACAGACAAATTAACATATTATTCATACTTCTTCAGCATCATGTTTAAGCCACCATCATGTGTAAGCCACCACACACTACAATATATGTATATAAGTATAATGCATATATATCTTGTGGTACTACTATCGCTCTCAATAAAAAAAATCGAATTTATGCCTACCAGGTTCTTTCCCTTACAAGACAACTCATTGAAGTACAAAATGCGATGTATAACGTATATCTATATACTATATATGCGGTAATACCAGTCAGTGTCGTTACTTTGCATTGTAATAACGCAAAGTACATTAAAATAACTTTATGAATAGACCTGCAAGGCCTTCAATAGTATGAGCGATATACTGCATGTAATGTAATTAATTTGTCTTATTTGAGTTTGATTGACGATGTAAATACATTTATTTAAATTGACACACAAGTCTCATAGTAAAAATCGCTGGTCTGCATTATACATGTAATTTAATTTTGTCCATTAATCATAATATGATTTATTTCATACACCCGGACTCCTATGTACGTACTTGAGAATTTGTAGTTGCAGACTTATGACATCTTCGGACTCGAATACAGAAGCAGACTTGAGACTATATACTACAGAGAAGGCTCACATCCGTTACATGCGAATGCGGATCTCAAGATTGTTTAAAAAACCTACACATCGGTACTGAAATTAAAATAAAAAAAAAACATTAAAATGTTACAAACCTGTTACAAATATTTGTTACTTAATAATTGACTACAAAAGAAACGAACTCCTCAAATATGAAAGTCAAAGTTCTTCCAGACACGGGACAGTTATTTGTGGACCACAGAAATGTTTAACCCCTGTAGGGCAGTAACGCAATAGCCAGCGTCAAACCTGACCTGGTAAATCACTTCACCATCTATGGTATTCTTAACTTAAAACTTCAATTTAACTATTACACCGAACACCGGTTATAAGTAGACACCGATAGCGATAAAATCTGATAATAAATATAATAACAATTTTTTTTAAGTTTTCAAGACAATAAAATTTTACTAAGTGGTACCACTGCATTGCCAGATATTCTGCCGCCAAGCTGAAGTGTGTAAGTACTACTGTGTTCCGGTTTGAAGGGCAATGATGCCAGCGAAATTACAGGGCAAAGAGATAGACCATCTAATATCTCTGGGTGACGAGCGCAACACAGAGCTAAGCACGCTCCGTGTGGTGCTGTGTTGTTGTGGGCAGGCGTGACGCGTACCATCAAGCGAACTTACTTGCTCGCCTCATTAGTTTATCTGGTACAAAAGACGCTATCCTGTACAATAATATCCGCGTAATTTCTGGGCAAAGAACCCGTCTTATCATCTTATCTTTTCTTTATGTGAGGATCGCAGCGCAGAGCCAAGTACATTCTGTTTGGTGCAGTGTAGTCATGGAAAGACGTGACGCTTACCATCAGGCGCACGACTTGCTCGTTTCATCGCTTATCCAATATCTAATAAAAAGAAAAACAGTGTTGCAATATAAATATCTCATTTTCCATTCGAAACGGCTCCGTTTATTTTACGGCACGCGATTTTATAGTGTTGCCGCAATTAGCACTGCTATATTTACGTCGCCGTGCTAATTGCTAAAAGCGAAACAACGCTATCGCTAGACTATCGCGACAATTTATTGGGCGCGTTTAGTTTTAACCTTTGCTAATTTGTAACGGGCAAGCGTTATGACTCACCGACGCTAACGGCGTTCGGGGATTTGGGTCAATGGATATTCGTATACCACTTGAATCATCCCCACCGTTATTATCAAAGCGAAAGTACGTTTTTGTTTCACACCTACAACGTGTGGTGAATTAAAATAAACTATATAAGCACGTTCTAAGCCGGTGGTAACATTGAATCAGATTCTTTATTGAGATTTAGATAAAAAATTAAAAAAAAATCTTTACTTCCTCTTGTATATTTTAGAGAAAATAAAAAAATAACAATTTGATTCTGTTGCCTAGTTCATTAAATAAAATTGAGAATATAAATAAATTTTCTACTTATTCGGATTTATTGAAATCTTTCACCTCTCTCAGGCATTATTTAGTTGTTCGCTAAAGAAGTGGCAGTGTCTGGATCTTTTAAAGATTTTTTTTATACATTACTCCATTTTTATTAGTATAAGTCTCAGTCCAAGCTCATCTAATCCGTCCACCATTCTACATTATTATCCTATCACACAGACTGCACAAAAATGTCATTTGAAAAAAAAAACAAAATTTAAAAAACAAAAAACTATGCAAACGACAAAAAAAAACAACAAAAGCGAAACGCCTTTTTAATCTGTTAATGGCCGCGGCGTTGCGATCATTTCCCGCCGTATTTCGCGTCAAAATTATTGTTAATTGGGATCGAAAGCCGCCGGCGGCTAGCGGGCTACCGTCAATGCAATCGAAACCGCCTTTTTCGAATTGATTAATACCTATGTCTGTATGCGATATTCAAGCTGTAAAAGCTGTAGAGCGGGAAAATTTTTTTTACGAGAGAAAGTGAAAAAGAAACTAGACTTGCAAGTCGTGCGCGTTATGGTAAGCGCCACGCCTGCCCATAAAAACACAGTGTCGCACAGAGATATAAGTCGGTCTGTCACTTTGCCTTGTAATTACGCTGGTATCATTGCCCTTCTAATCGGAACACAATAGTTATACACTACTGCTTGGCAGCAGAATATCTGGCAATGCAGTGGTACTGTCCCAGTCGGGCTATGCAAGACTCCTATTGGTAGAACTTTTGAAAATTGATTTGTTTGCAGTGGAATAATATGGCAACTTCGGTTATTTGCAACGGAAGTGACTTCTTTATGTGGTGAGGCACCTTTACAGAGACCGCTTGGGGCTTGATACCAGTTCATCAGCTGTTAAGCAGTAATGTGTAAAAGCTGCTTTACTATACTAATAATCCGGTTTAAAGGACGAGCGCAGCGCAGGACAAGCAGGTTATGTGTGACACTGTGCTCTTACGGGAAGGCGTGGCACTTACCATCAGGAGCATGCTTTGCTCGTTTCGTCACTTTATCACCTAAATTCAAATTCAAATTCTATAATTTCTTAATATAAATAGGCTATTACAAGCACTTTCGAGTGGTCACATTTTTAAATGTCACTGTAAATAATTTCAGTCAATGTTGTCAGTCCGCGAAAAATCTATCATCAGCTCTGTTGAGAAAAGCCGGCAAGGAACTCAACAGTGGCTCTTTTTATGTTACATTATAATTTCCACGGGTTCGGTATCCCGATGAAGCTTACATGGTCCTTAAAGTAGACTTAAAGCACAAACATCATTCCACATATGACATAAGATATAAGATCTCGCACAAAGCAATTTTATTTAGTACCATTAATAAGCAAAACTAGCATCTCGGTCGTTTGATGGTGAATGATACGCTTTCAAATACACCGTGGGTCTTTTGCACTGACAAATAAGTTTCAAACTCTGTGTGGCTGTATACTGCGCACGTCGCATAGGGAGATAGATGATCTAACTCTACATCCGGTTATGTTTTTAGAAACATTGCTCTTCTCAGGCCGGAAGCTTAGCTTTAAATGAAGTAGATCTGTCAATTGTTAACTTCCTTTTCCAGTACTCTGTAAAAGTGTTTCACTATTAATAATATATTAGGTTTTCTTTTATATTTATATCATTTAATTTTAGAGACAAACAATATTGAATTGTCACAGTTCAGTAAATAAAGCAATTTTTGTTAGCTGGTCACCTAGTTTCATAATTTATCGATATTATTTAAACTACTACAAAGATAGAGGCAAACTCTACTACTATACTAAACTAGATTATTTTCTCCAATAAAATGGGTAAAAAGTATAAAAATAGTTTTCGTAAGAAATTCTGATTCAAATACATTTTTAAACTTTTCAACTATTTCTGTAGTAAGACTACAGCTGGTTAATAAATACGTATTGGAGTCTTATTAACATTTATCATAAACTAAAAATTTCGAAATATTCTTAAAATAACCGACAATAAAGAAATATGACAATGGATTTTTTTAATTATATGTTTTTTACTTACCTTATACCGACATAGAATTATTAATAATAAAATAATTTTTATACTTCCCTATATTGTTTTTTTTAAGAGATAAAGTGACGAGACGAGCAAATCGTGCGCCTGATGGTAAGCGTCACACCGGCCCATAACAACACAGAACCAAACAGAGCGTGTTTGGCTCTGTGCTGCGCTCGTTGCCCAGAGATATTAGATGGTCTATCTCTTTGCCCTGTAATTTTTCTGGCATCATTGCCCTTCAAACCGGAACACAGTAGTACTTACACACTAGTGCTTGGCGGCAGAATATCTGGCAATGCAGTGGTACCGCCCCAGTCGGACTATGCAAGAGTCCTACCACTTAGAAAATGTTCGTGCGCTCCGTTTTTAATTTCCGCGTCTCCTCCGTGCGCCCAATAAGCTGAAAAATAGGGTACAAAGATATCTTTTAGACACGTTAAAGGTACTTCTAATATCACACATTATTTGTGTCATTTTTTATTGTGATGGTTTCCATCCTTAAGAACTTCCTTCATATTGGATTGTATACAATTTGTTGAACTGTACTATTAATGTAATATTTAATGACGAAAAAAGTAAAAATTTTTATTTGCAAAAGATGTAAACTCTGATCTACTGTTACGCCAATTGCATGCTTAAGAATAATCGTTTAGTAAAAAATTATCAACCAGCTAATGCCAATCCAATTCGTAAGCTGTGCGAAAACTAAAAAAAAAACTGTGATTAAAGTTTTCAAAATAACCAATGTTAAAATCTCAAAGTACAGATAAGAATACGGAAGTACAATATAATATGAACGATTCGTATACGTAACGTTCGGATAGTACTTTTATAGTTTTTTTTTTTAATTTTTCATTTATCTTATGATTTTGTTTATTTTGTTTTTCAGTTATAATTAAACATCTGTTATTTCATAGAAATATTATAAACAATAAATGATTTGTCTTTACTAATTTAGATAACGTTATTGTTTTTCTTTAAAGTTTTTAAATTTACAAATTGCGCAAGTTTAGTGGGAAACTTCAACTTATACAAGGAAAAATATTTTTCAGAATAGTTTGCCAAAAGACTAAATATGCCCTAGAGAAAATTTCATAAAAAATAAACGTTTTAAAGGATAGGCATAAATTAAACAGCGTTATTGTCCCTAACCATTCTCATTGCTTTTCAAGTATTTCTCACACATTAAGGTAAACATTACGAAACTCTATTGTCTTTGTGAAAATTTTATTTACAATTACTTCGTTTACAACACTTCGTTATAGCTTTTTTGTTTGCTACAGCTAGCAATGTTTAAACAGAATGCAAATTTCTCAACTGCAATTTTAAAATGAAATATTCATATTATATCAACCATTAAAGTTATACAAATAACGAACTTAACTAATGAAATAGAAATATTTATAAAAAATATCACATAATAATTTACGGTAACTTTATTACGAAGAAGCCTCAATAGATATTCATAAAAAAAAACTGGCAACTTTTCAGTCTAAATCGAATATAATTTATAAAAAGAAATTGCCGTGAAATATTTACAAATTAATTGTACTTTGTGTTAATAAATCTTACACCTAAATTTGTGACTATTTAAGTGTATTTCTTTTTTTTTCATTGTTTCAGTGCTTATTGCTATTGTTAGAATATTTCTGCTTTTTAGTTCTATAATAAGAGCTGAAAGAAAATGAACATTAAATCTAGGAGAACGTAATCAAAAAAAATTACATATAAAATATTATAAATACGATGCACCGGCTGCTCTCAAATTAGATATCTTAAAAACGAATTTAATACACGAATAAAAATGGCAATGTGCGCGAATACTATTACGCTTTAGTTTTAGTTCTACCGAATTCTTCTATGTGGTCGTATTCCGAGAATCCGGTGTCGGAGTCGTAGTACGCGTAGTCGTAGCTTGCGTCTTCTTTGTTGTGTGTTGGTTTCGCATGGTGTTGTGGTCGAGGTTTGGGTTTCGGAGCAGGCGTTGATGGCGCGGGTGATGGAGTTTCACGACTTTGGCTGCGCTGTGGCTCATAAACTCTCAGTGTCGGCGTACTGGTGATTCTTACCGGTGTTGCGTCCTGCACTTTAATCCCCGGCCCGGAAGACTCATAAGGCCTCGATGTGGTCGTGTACGTTTGGTAGTAGTCGAAGGTTCGTTGAGTGTTTTCTGATGCGGGCCTGGTCGTCGTGGGATACGTCACTTCCGGCCCCTGTGTCGAGTGCGTCGGCGCCAACGGAGTGGGGGCCGGTCTGAAAGGCCGTGGCGGTGATGTCTTCGCACCGGGTCTCCGCTCAAATTGGTTTTTACTTTTTTCCTTTTGGTCCTCAATGAGCCTGTTGCCGCTAGCCGCTATGTTCAGGGAATGGGCGCCCGAGAGGAGCTCTTTCTCATAAAGCTCCGGCCTGTACTGACCATCGTCTTCACCCTCCGGTGGGCGGTACTGCCCGTCATCTTCACTACTGTCCGCGAAATTTGACGTTTGAGCGAAAGCGTTATTCGTATTATACGCTATCGTGTTGAAACTTTGCGGCGGCTCGTAACGTGTGGTCGTTGTATGCGTAGTCGTGGTAGGCGCGAATGTTGTGGTCGGATTGTTATAGTAGTTTTGCTTCGAGCTCGAAAATTGATTGTAGTTATTCTTCTCTGGTTCGTAGGAGATGCTGTTAGCGCTTCTATAGACTGGCGTCGTTGTAATATAGCGTGTTGTTGTTGTATACTCTTTAGTGTTTTGTGTGGCTCTCTCGCCGTTGTTATTATACGTTTGTGTTCGTAAGAAATCGTTTTCAATGGGCACGTCTTGTGCAACGCTAAAACTGTTTCGTAGTTTAAAAGGACGGTTTTCGTTCTGGCCATTGAATCCAGGTGTCGACTGAGCATCGTTATTATACAACTCAACGAGACCATTTTTCTTATTCGGTCCTGTGGAAGGCTGCGTGAAGGGAGTGGGGGACGGACTGTTCGGGAAATACCTATTCGGTTTTGGCGTCACACGACTTACTTCGACATACTCGTCTTTGAACTGCGGGGGTATACTTGGTGTCGGGACGAAATTCTGCGTACTCTGCGACGGGACCCTCCGATTGAAGTTCTGTGGTTGTTCAGAATAGGCCTGGGGCACAAATGTGTTTGGTGGCAATGATTGTGGCGCTTGCGTCGTGGTATAGATTGGACGTTTTCTCGCTACCTTCCGCTTGGGAGCTTGGTCATAGCGAATCGGCTTGGAGAAGGGTGCAGCCGATGAAGATGGTGGATTGTATGTAGTGTATTGTACAGTGGTCGGTGTTGGGCGTGCAGTGGCGATTCGTCTGAATGATTGTCTGGGTGCAGGTACTGGTTGCTGTGTTTGAGGTGCGGAGGGCGCCGTATCATCACGACCGCGGTCTCTTTGGCCGCTGAAAAAGTCCGATGAATGCGCAGCCCTAAGGTCGGACGCCCCAGAATTTGATGCGCCGCTGTTTTGGGATAAACGACGATCACCAGTCTCCGCCTGTTGCAGACCGAACTCGGCTTCGTCGTCGCGATTGTTAGACAATTTCTTAGTGTCGAAACCTGAAAGACGATTTGAAGATCATTTTAACTTTAAAACGCAATGGAGTGTGTGTTTTATTAATGTTCCTTGTAAAACCAAGCCTAGCGCATATTATCGATTGCGGCGTATCGATGTAAAGCAGAACAAATTGCAAGCGTATAAATAAAGCTCTGCTGTGTCCGTAACACTTTTCAAATGAAAAGGTACGTGTTATGCCCAATTAATAAACGTGAATTATATTATCAAGCGTCCATTTAAGATTTTGTTACTGTTGTATTAAGCCGTTTCGCGCCATTACCGGCTGTATTGGACAATATACATCCACAGCTTTCGGCAGCAGTCCATAGTTCCAAAAAATGTTAAATATATTCAAAGCGTATGCGTTTCCCGTGTGTGTGTATTCTTTGATTATAGATAGAATAAATATAATCAAACCTCAGTTACCTGAGGTCTGCTAAAAAATCTCACTCACTCTCCGCTGTAAAAGAGGCTATTATTATCTAGCTGCTTTCGTTTTTTCTGTAATAAAGGCTTTTATTAAGTTTGTTAGTGCGAAGCGCTCACCGGATCCGATCTTGTAGAGATCAAACTGACCGTCGTAGATGTCGGCTGGACAGGCTAGGGGGTCGTCGTCGCCCCAGTCGGTGCACGTCTGCGCCTCCTGGTGGAAGAGAGTACCAGGGGGACAGAAGAAGCGGAAGTCTCGTATGCCCCCACCAGCCACCCTCACGCACACGTGGAACGCCTTGCAACCGGACTTGGCATCTGCATAGTATGCTCCCAGAATACGGCCGCGGCAATTGAATCTCTCGCCCGCCCCTGCACACCAGAGAGTTCTGTTATTTCTTTACTATACAGAAAAATATGGTTCACTAGCTTGTTTATTAAGAAATATTTTCAATACTGGAGAATCATTGCGCATAATATCTATCCTTAGAGATCCCTAAATAATCAAATATTAATAAAATAGTTCGGTATCTCTAGTTTCTAAACCACAAAGTATTTGTACGTGATGAAATGCAGTAAAGATACCAAGTACTTGCAATATGTAAAAAATAACTATTATTTTTACTATAAGCTTAGTAGATACGGGTACACTACTATTTAGTTTTTTCATAAAAATAAATAATCGCTTATATATTCACATATGTAATTCCTTACATTGGTCATCCAATTTAGTTAAAACTTTAAACCATTTTAAATGAAAAATTTGATTTATTGGTGAAACTCCAAAGATAAATGAAAGATCTTTAAGGGGACATCTTCAAGGTATAAGCCAAAAAAAAATCGATTTTTTTGTTAAACTTCTTTAAGTATCTCAAGAATATCTTTTGGCAAGGCAATATTTCGATAAATAAGCGAGTTACAGCCGAAAACGTAAAACGTGAATGAGTAGAAGTGGCAACAACTAACTAAAACTGCAATGAGAGCGTGCATGCATTAATTTTGAAGATTCCAAAAACAATGAACAGCGGGTCCAAAATTGTGAACATCGCTGTTTTTCTGGCAGCATGCATGTTCAATGATGGTGTCACCTCACTTCTCGAAATTATGAACGTGTTGGGTACATCAGCGCAATTATACGCTGCGTAAGCAGATGAAACTCGCATAGCGAAAGCCGAGCTGCAAGCGCAGGAACAAACAAAAGAAGGTCAAATACGGTGTCCAAAAGAATTAGAAGCCGTAAACAATCCGTCGATGACCCACACAAGGGGCCTGGTCGATGATTTCATGTAAGTTGACAAATTTTATCATTTATTTATTTCCAAATTCTTAAACGCGTTTTTCTCAAAACCATGTTTTTGATGTTGATACCCAAAATTTCTCGAAAACTAATGAACTTGCCTTGAAATTTGTTGTGCTTATTCTATACACCATTATCTAGTAGTTGTCATAGGATTTCTTTATTTCTTTACTTAGTTTTTTATGGACAAAATAATAAAAAAGCTTTAGCCCAAAAATCATTACTTATGTTCAAACGTTCGCCATTTCATAACCATAACATTTCATAACCATTTCACAAATCGATTTTTTCAAAATCGGCTATGAAAACTACTAGATTATAGTATCTTGTTTAACAATGTTTATGGTTCTTTTTCAGATGATTTTTGAAGAAACTACATGGGAACCCCCTGGTGTATAAGAAGATATTTTTACGGTCCTCCAAGGAAAATGCGATATCTCTATACATTTTTAATATTTTTCAATAAAAAAAAATTAACATATTAATGAATGTGTACACATTCATTTAAATCAAACCCTAATCTGAATTTTGAAATAGTTTTCTGACAAAAAATTCGCAAAAATGACCTTTTTTCGGCCTCCTAGATATACATATATCTCCCCTTAAGAGGATTTCATCACGGTTTAGTAGATTATCCGATTGCTGATGACCCAATAAAAGTTAGTTGTCATAAAACACGTCAAGTTTTATGAGGGCTCATTAAAACTAATAGTTTATTAACAAACAAGATTGGATGTTGCTTATTATTTTCTGTGCTTCCGCACCGCATTTAAACTTATTATATTACATATATACCTTTCACAAAATCCGTGGCAATATATGAACATAATAGAGATGATACATTCAAATCTGGGTTGCACTTGTCTTTAGAAGAGAAGGAGCGTAATCTTGACGCATATCTTTCGGCTTCCACGTCCTAATAGATCAAGTTGGCTATTTGTATTACCAAAGAGTTCTACACGCGGACTGTTAGTAGTGGTTAGGTCAAACGGCGAATAACCATCGCGGCGTTCACCTATCGAGGTCGATTACGTGATCAGATTGGCTCCGCTGTTTACCCAACTGCCAAATGGCATGATGATTGAATCTTCTCACGACTAGTTCACATTCCATCTAGCGGGATGATTAGGTTTAGAAAGTTAAAGAAATTTAAGTAGTCGTTAGTCGGCGTAAAGAAACTGAAGAAATTTTAACATTCGCCTGAAAAAAGACTAGTACTTTGCCTTCTTAAATGCATATATCATAAAGAAAATCATACTAACAATATCCTTTCTACTAATATAATAAAAACGACAAGTGTGTTTGTTGGTCTGTTGGTTATTTTTTTTACGCATCAACGGAGCAACGTACAGTCATTGTATTTGGATTATGCATAGCTTTTACAACAGAGAGTTAATTTGGTGATTTTTTATCAAAAAAAAAATTACAAAATATTGATACGAAAGTATTCGATAAAGTCCGCGGTCGATTCTATGTTCGTTTCGTTATCGAAATTAGTTCGTAATAACATTCATGGCATTATTTATGAAAATGATCATCTTTCAGTTCCCATCCTTATTATATTTACCTCACTGATGATTGGATTTTTTAATATTCGTTATTCCTTTTCTTCACTTTTCTTTTTATATATACAACTATGTGAAGAACAGTTAGTGATTTAAACACCGTATTCAAAATAGGTTTTTTAAAAAGAAACAAAGAAATTTATATAAAGCATTTTTTTATCAACTGGCCACATATATGATACTTCTTTTGGGAATAATACAGAGGTAGTGCGAAGAAAAAAACGAAATCGCGTATCGCAATACTTTTAAAATATAAAGGAAACAACGGAATTAAGTATGTGATTAGGCAAAGCGCGACAATAACGTATTTATTAACCGTCTCAATGCGGTTGTAACAGTTTCAGTGAAGAAACTGGAACTCTCCCACACTGCACGTACCTTAGGTGACAACATTGCTGTGTGATTAAATATCACCCACCGCTTCATGTCACAAGACAGTACCGCCACAGCCTTGCGGCTTAATAAGTCCAAGTGAAAATTTGATACATCCGTCAATATAAAGTAATTTTGTAAATTCGATAATGTATCTAATTATTTTTAGACGTAAATATTGTAATTATGAATATATATAAAATATTTTTTTTTTAAGTTATAGAGTAACGAGACGAGCTACTCGTGTGCCTGATGGTAAGCGTCACGCCTGCCTATAACAAGATAGTATCACACTGCTACCATTGGTTCTGTGCTGTGCTTGTCGCCCAGAGATATAAAATGGTCAATCTCTTTGCCCTGTGGGAACACAGTTTTGCTTAGACACTACTGCTTAGCGGCTGCATATCTGGCAATACAGTGTTACCGCCCCAGTCTGCAAGAGTCCTCCTACCACTTCATAAATTTTGGGGGAAAAAACCATATTACCTTTCGCCATTCAAACTATGCTGATCTGTTGTTCCATTGGTGTTTGAAAGTAGAAAGAATCGACAAAAATACTTTCACATCTATAAATAAGTAGAAATATCATAATAATCAGCGAAACGAGCTTATGGTATCCTAAACGAAACGTTAGCTCGTCCGATTCGTATAACGAACGATCTTTGCGGGTCAAACATAATGGCCGGCGATTGCATCAGTGCAACGTAATGTGGTGAATGTTGGTACAAGAGCGGCGCGTAAGAAGTGCGGAGGTTAGGCGCGGGTTCCCATGCGTGCTGCCGATGGGAACACGAAACAGCTCAATAGTTAAACTGCGCCTTACATGATTCTAACGATGTATGACCTCCAATTTAAGCTGATAATGAGAACAACTAAGCAGGTCTTCGAATTCGCAAAAGTTCTATTTATTTTGAATAATTATATAATATGGTCCTTAAATCGATTATTTATGGCCACGGAAGTCCTGGTTTACGCGTAATTAAAAATATATTAGAGCTATATTTAACGTAGATAATTTGCATATAGAAACAGAATACTTTCTATAAATGTAAAATATTTTGTATATTTCCTTACTAACATAATTAACATCCAAAAAGGTGTCTGTTGGTTCGTTGGTTGTTGATTCGGAAAAACGAAGCAATAAATGAGCATTATTTTTGGTATTAATACAGTATTTTAAAACGGATATTAGCGTAGGCTCTTTTTTAATTCCCGAAAATATTGTGAAATAAATATAGACACATAATAAAAATCTACGCGTACGTAATTAATAAAGGAAACGATATGATAAAGTCATAAATATACATACATATCTCCTGCGGAGACTTAACGTATCTCAACGTTGGAACCAAAATGACTGAAGGTATAAAGCAATTGCAATAATCACGTTTATTTCTTTTTAGACTTTTTTAAAGTGATGTATAAAACGTACGTTTTACGTACGAGTATGTCAAGAATGTATATTCTTCTCTTCCTTTTTTTACTTTAAAAACGCTGCCCTTATTTTAAGATTTAAATGTCTAAGCTTTTAAGTTTGAAACCAAGGTTAAAAAAAAAGAAAAGACAAGACGAATGATGAGTTAGTTTTATTTAAAAAAAAGGCTTTAAGAAAAATATAATCTTCGCATTGAGACAAAAAAGAAGTTTTTTTTTACAAATAAATGGCATCTCTTTATAAAAGACATTAAAAAAAAATCAGCCAAGAATATCCATTAAAACACAATTAGCACGCTTTCTTCATTAGTTCCGCAATGTGTCATGAATATTTAAATGCACGATAGGATATGCACGAGAGAAGGGAAGTAGGGAAGGATTAGATGGAATCAACGCACGACGTACTCTTGCGCAACCGACATAGAGCGCTGCAAGGTGCCTCAGCATCCTCAGCGAAAGGTCAACGGTATTAAGTTAAACGATTAATAACAGAGCTTCAGTTTTAGTTACAACTTTATATGTACAACGTCGTTAAAACATTATAGACTATTTCGTCTATTTTATATTGCTTTCGGCATGTATACGTTATAAAGATGCAAAAACTTCAGTTGACACAAAAAGATGGAAAATTCACAAAAATTGCCCAATATTTTGTCTTAATTTATACAATGCACAAAGAAAACGATGTTATAAAATAGAGCTTTTTACGGATTTTATGACGTTTATTTTAAATTTTACTATCCGACGTTAAAAATACTTTACAGTGTTCATGGTCACGGGACGGATTGAAGGTGTTGGATGTCCTACTGTAAATGTTAATCCCGGTTACAATTATTTCAAAATATTAATTTTACTTTTTTTACTTTTGGTGGTTCAAAACGTCGGGAAGTTAAATTTAAAATAACCGCGATAAAATCCGTAAATAGTTTTATTTAATAATGTCAAGTATTCGCGTAAATAGAAGAAATCATTAAGGTATAACGTGTTTAGGGTGCATAAGTAGGTGAGTTTAGTCTTTTCTCTTTAATTTTTTTATTTAATCAGCATAATTAGTAAAAGATCAACGAACTTAGGAAGGTCAATTCACACTTACCAAGAATTATATTCGTTGATTCAACAAACGATTGTTAATAAATCTTCTTGTTTAAACTACGCGCATAAGTAATTTAATGAAATGTCGCCTTTAAGTGCATAAGACGTACAATTATTGATTTTGTGCTAATGTGCAATCGGAGCTGGACACGTTTTATAGCATTAGAATTGTGAAGATTATTACGAGCAGTTGATGTGTGCATAAATGAATTTTTATATAAAACAGTCTATTGGCTTTTTTCAACATATCCGATACAAGTTTATAGCTAAAAAAAATGTGGTTGTTATACAACTTTACAACAAGTGGTCCTGGATTAATCCAGCCTTTAGTCTTTAAAGACTTTTAAGAAGTTTTTGCAGTTTTCATGCAATACATCATGTACCACGTCCTTCAATAAGAAAATAATTTTCATTAGTTTTCTATAGTTGAATCTAAACATGCAACGAGATGGTCTTACGATCTTTAAAATAATATTTTTTTACGGAGTAGGAGGCAAACGAGCAATTGATATATTATTGTTATTATTTTTTCTATTTTTTCTTGAGATTGTGATTCGCATTTAATTAGCAGCCTGTCCCGTCAGCCGTGTACAAAGAGGCTTTATCATTATTGTTGTAATAATAATTATTACTATTATTAAATCAACTTGTGAAAAAAAATCTTCACAATTTGAAGACCATATCGCAAATTTTTTTAGGCCGTAAAAATTAACTTAGTTCAGAAATTAAGATATTAAAAAAACATAAAAATGCAAAAGAAACCACATTTCCACGTTGATGACATTATGTAATAGATCTTTGATATGCACAGTTATAACGATTCTAGTGGAGTGAATTTCATTTCCCAATTTAGGCAACCGTGCAATTTTAGATGTCATAAAGAACTAACAACCGATATTACAGCGGATTACAGAATCGGACAAACACAAAAACAAGAGGCCGACCTTTTCTAAACGTAATCTATGTTATGCAACGTACGATAAAGAAAGCTCGAACACAGTGCCGTGACCCGAGATGATCACGATACAACTGGGGTACGATCTATGACCTGGGTGACTTAAAACGTTTAATCAGAACATATTTGCTTGTGTTTTAATTTAAAATCATAATCATACTAATGTATATAACAAATAACACATTATTGTTATAGGAAATATGTACATATGTATAAATACAAGTGGTAGGACTTTTGCAAAGTCCGACTGGGTCGGTACCACTGCATTGCCAGATATTCTGCCGCCAAGCAGTAGTGTGTAAGCACCACTGTGTTCCGGTTTGAAGGGCA
>DWGO01000127.1:0-15279 GCA_018247635.1 Eurytides dolicaon deicoon
CTTCTTATTAGTCAAAGCCAAGTTTCGATCGCGACGATAAGCCACATATTCGTTTGTTTGTAATTCTGAATCTAGTATGGCTTGGGAAAGCCAGGTTTCAGCTAGAACTATAACGTCATAATTGGAAACAAGCAAATTAAGTTTTAGGTCTCTAAGTTTTGACTTTAAGCCACCACAGTTTTGGTAAAAAATCGTAATATTATCGGAAGTCATTGTAGAAAGTAAAGTGATATGAAATTTAGAATTAAATGATTACTTAATATTATTTGAAGGAATGTTTTCGTGCTTCCTAATAAAAAAGAAAACATAATATTTAAATTATAATATGAATATGTAGTTTTACTAAGATTTAAAATTATACAATCTAATGTAAAAAAGCAATTTAGTCATATTTTGCTCAGGTCATTTTCACATCGGATCTGAATTACTCGTGAATCGTCATTCTTACGCAGGAGAATACAACCGTTTTTAATCCATGCGAACTTGTATTTTTTAAGTTTGGCTTCTTGTCTTGCCTTACTAAATAATATTTTATTTTTTAGTGTTAAATGTTCATTTACGTAGAAGTGTGTGTTTTGTGTCACGCCGGCCGCGGTGGTCGGGGCTCCGCCGAGCAGCTGGGCAGTCGTCAGGGAGCGCCGGGCGCGCGCGGATGCTATTACCTCGTCTCGTTGACGCCGGGTGCATAGTTGTAGCACAATATTTTTAGGGCGATCGCTGCGAACTCCGGGACCGGGGGTCACACGATGTACCGATCTAATGTCGCATTCTTTGATGTCCACATCAATTAATTTGCCAATCTGCACACATAGATGGATCAGATTTTCAGATTTTTTCTCGGGTACATTCTGAATTTCAACATTGCAGCTACGCGATGCCTGGTCGAGATCGTCAAACTTAGATTGTAAATTATTTAAATCAGCGCGTAATGAGGTGTTTTCTTCAGTACATTCTGGGCGTGATTCGTAGGAAGCCAAGGTATGCTCTAGTTCCTTAATACGTCCCTCCGAGGCATCCAGGCGTTTCTCAAGCTTTTCTATATCCTGCTTTAGACTTACGGATATCTCTTGAATCGCTACGTGCAAATCTTCCCGCCATTGTTGACGCAGACTATCAAACTTTGCGTCAAAATATTCAGCAAATGCTTGTGTATCGACGTTCAGCATAGACGAAGGAAAAGCATGCATTTTGGGTGAGATAGTTGCGGATATGCCAATCTTTTTGGATTTACACAAAGAACATTTCCATTTCAATTTGTTCATGGGTAAAATCTTTTTAAATTCGGTTTCGGTCAAATCTGCGCAATAATAGTGTTGATATAAATTACAAGCGATGCATTTTATAACATCCTTCTCGCTTACAACTTCTTTACACTTGCCGCAATCCATGTTTGTTTACCTATTTTGTATGTAGCTTAACTTAATCAGATAGACAATCAGCTGTTATCGACGAGCGGCAATATTAAAAGTATTATGCGGGTAGAATCGTTGGTCGGTCGAGCCCGGTGGCACACTCAAACGCTTCGAAACGCGATCTTCGCGCTGTTTCATTAAGGGCACAATTAGATTGCAGCTCGCTGTGACACGTCCAGACTAATTTAGCTAAATTGTTTTTTGCTTATAAAAATCACTAATTATAGGTAATTTACTAAACTTATCACTGTTCATTGAGGATTTATGTGTGTAGATAGTAATTGCAGCAAGAAAAAGTCACAACACTCACTTTTAACACACAAATATTAATTATTTTTAAGAGATGTAAGTACACCGCTGCACGTTAGACGTTTCAGAGGATATTTCAATTAGCAATATTTCAATTAAAGTAAAATTATTTATGTTAATTAAAAGATTGTAGGGGAAAACTATCTTTGTTATGCTTAATGTATAAATGTTCATGTTGTTTTTATTTATTGTTGTGTTGTAATTAGCGACTACTATTATTACAGTTAATCACATAATGACAGAGTTGAGTGGAGTTGCTTTCTAATGCCATATAGTGTATGAAATCTTGATTTTTTTTATTAAAAAAATATAATTGTATATCTGTGTGACCAATGACTACTATTACCATTAACCTTATGATAACTTAAGTTCATAATGAGCCTTTCCTAATACTGCACAGTATATTAAATTTTATAAAAAAAAATAGTATATTGCTATGTTTCAATTGTGTATTTTTTATTAGATAAAGTGACGAGGTAATCAAGACGTGCATTTGATGGTAGGCAACACGACTGCCCTTAACTAATGAAATCAAGCGCCAGCGTGCAGTTGACAACTGTTTATTCATGCGTAATTATCCATTTACCCTCAAATTCTTCCCCTTTTTCAAAAATAACGTAATACATACCTTACATACTTATCTTACAAAAAATATAAGTATTATTATTAATTTTACAAACGCCTATTTCTACTATGAGTAGTTGGGGGAGAGTAGGAATCGTCAGATGACGAAGGTGACAGTCATGCTCGGCTCGTATAAGGGGGATCACCTATCTCGTCAAAACTGATATAAAACCGTCATCTTCACACCTCCTCATTTCATACTCGTGGGGGGGAGACCCACTTGACTGAGACTCGTCTGAGATCACAGCAGTACCGCACCGGGCACTTGGCGCGGTTTTTAACCTCAATATTATTATCAGGCGTATAATCTGTGGCCCATTAGTAGCTGGACGGGAGAATTCAAAATTTCTCGCGACGTATTACTGTAACTCAGTAAGTTAAAATCAAAATCAATTTCGATGTCTATTGACTTTTTTAACATTTTTTTAATAGTTTGAACTGATCTTTCGCTTTTGCCGTTTGATTGTGCGTAGCACGGAGATGATGGAATTTTTTCAAAACGACCGTTACGTCATACCTCTCAGCGTCGTTTGAAAAACTGAACGTCTCGTATACGTCCTTCCGTTCCGATCAAGTTCATGTGCAAGCTGACTTGCACACCAGCTTCCTCCTTGTGCACCCCTGATGCCTTTAGGAACAACTGGAATTGTTTCTTCCAACGTTTCCACGCGCCAGCCCGTCTGACGGTGGTCGGGCGTGTTCCATTGTAAAAAAACACGCAAGGTACTTTACGCGACACTTTTACGCAAGTAATCCGCAGACTAAAAAAAACTAATTGTAGGCTTTATTGTCGTTGTATTATCTGTAAAAATATCTCTATATTTAATTCGTAAATATGTGCTTTCAGTATTGCACCAACTCGAACAAACGGGCGCGCGTGCTGTGCGGCGCAGAAGAGCAGGAGCAGTGGAGTAGGGCGGAGGCGAGCCGTGCGGCGGGCAAAGGCCGCGCCCGTAAGGCCGCCTCCACACTCGCCACCGTCGCCAGCTCCCCCGCCCTCGCACCCGCCTCCCCCCAGCCGACGCACACCCACATCCGCTTCGACGACTAGGGGTGGCGGAAGTGAAAAAAATATCGATATATCGATGCATCGATATTTATAAAAAATATCAATATCGGGGTCGATATATCGAGCGCAAAAATTTCGATATATCGGTCATATTAAAAGAAATCGACGAGCAAAAAACAACAACAAGGTGTACCGTTTTAAATCGTAGTCGTGTAAAAAAAGTTAACGCAAGTTTCATAAATTTTGATACAATTTTCGATACTGAATATTTTGTATCGATAAATCGGATCAAAATATGTCGGCTAAAATATCGATATATCGATACTTTTTCAGCAAGCTTATCGACGACTAGTGTGCACTGTTGGGTCCGTTACGGAACCATCCGCCATTTGTTCCACAACTACTCCGCAACTACCAAATATTTTTACCATGGTTATGCTTAAGATTGTCTCCAAACATATCACACCATGGTGAATTACAAAATTTAAAAAGTATCCTTTATTTACACGTGTAATTCTTTACACTTAAAATCAAACTTCTCACTGTACCCGCTTTGAAAATGTGCCGGAGTTGCTGGTATGCATTAATACAAAAACGCGGGGAGCGCTAACAGTTAATATATGTATGATTAATGTACTGAATGTACAGGAAAAAAATAACAACCCAGTACCACACAGCGTACTTGGCTCTACGCTGCGCTCGTCACCTAGAGTTATAAGATGGTCAACTTATTCTTTGCGCAATAATTTCGCTGGCATTATTGCCCTTTAAAGCGAAACACACTACTATTACATTGTTTTAAGTTGTTGTCTAAAATGTATTTAAAGTCCACTTCATTTTTATTTAATACGCGCTACTTGATACCATCCTGATAAGATCCTGTAGATGGTAGGACTTAGAGTCCGACTTGGGCGGTACCACAGCATTGCCAGAGATTCTGCCGCCAAGCAGTAGTGTGTAAGCACTAACGTTTTCTGGTTTTAAGGGCAATGATGAACGTAATTGCAGAGTGACGAGATATACGAGGCCATCTTATGTCTTTGTGTGGTACTGTGTTGTTAAGGCCAGGCGTGATGCTCACCAACAGGCGCATGACTTGCTCGTCTCGTCACTTAATATCGTGAGAAAAAAACCTTTGCATATCACGTTCACGGTAGACTAAGCTGGTGCAGTGCGCAAAACTAGTTTTTTCCCTCGTGTGGAAGCCGTCTACGCTCAACTTTACAAATATAGTTTTCTTTATATCTTCGAAGCGTCGACTGGTTAGTATAAAAAAATATGTCACAGTGAACGTGATATGTAAATTTCCATAATAACATACTAGAAATATTACGTTTTAGACTAAAAAGTGAGGTTAGAAGAAAACGAATATGCAAACCATACAAGTATCAAGGTGCACTCAATGTTTCATAGATATGTGCAAAGTTTTTAATAAATTTAAATCAAACAGAAAAAACGGCAATGGAGTTAAGGTAACAGAAAGTTTTTAAGTGGTAGGACTCTTGCAGTCTGACTGAGTTGGTACCACTGCATTGCCAGATATTCTGCCGCCAAGCAGTAGTGTCTAACCACTATCGTGTTCCGGTTTGAAGGGCAATGATGCCAGTGAAATTAGTGGGCAAAGAGATAGACCATATTATATCTCTGGGTGCCGAGCGCAGCACTCTCCGTGAGGTACTGTGTTGTTATGGGCAAGCGTGACGCTTACCATCAAGCGCATGACTAGCTCGTCTCTTCACTATCGCATAAAAAAAATGTTAATACCCAAAAAACCTGACAACTGCTATATAAATGTATATCATTGTTCAAATAGTTGTAGTCATGTCTTGATAACTGAACCAATAAATCATTCCAAGTATGTTGTCAGCCTTGCATCATTTTAGCTGAAAACGAAATTGGAGCGAAATGGCAAAAATAGAAGCGAATACGAAATAAGTGGTTGTGCGGTCTATAAATGTAATGAATATAATTGGTATGATGTGTGAATAAAAAATCTTTACTAAATTACAAGACATTAAGTTTAACCTACAATGTAAATTAACTAGTAATATCAACACTAAAGAAAAATATATCATTACAAAACTTGATGTTTGTATAATTTAATTAAAAACTTATGGGCAATTTTTAAAGTTAATAATTTGTCAAATTTTGGCATCTAAGTGTATAAAAGTACTTTAAATATAAAAGAAATATAGTTACATTATTAATAATGAGTTTAATTTTACATCTATTTTACATATAATATAAACAATAAAAAATATATTGGAGTAAGCTAGTCAAAAATATCTTTAGAATTATTTATAACCTGCTACTCAAAGTGAGTATTGTTAGAAATAATTAATATTCAGCAGGCGCACGACTTGCTCGTCTCGTCACTTTACTTCGTAAAAAATTGTAATTAATTTGATCGCTACAATATACACTGTAAGCACTGACAAATATGACGTCATTTAATATGTTGCGAATAAATAGTTGATGTGTATACTTCAACTAATTAGTATCAGTGGCAGGACTTGCAGTCATAGATGATACACTATATACGGGTATGCTTGCAGTCCTGCCTGGGGTGATGCTATTGCCGGGTTGTTATACCGCCAAGCAACAATTAATAATCTATTGTGTTCCGGTATGAAGGGCAATTTTGGTATAGAGATTTAATCGTAAATCTCAGTATGATGAGCGCAGCGCAATGCAAACCACGTCGCTATTTTTTTGCACAGGCTTGGCTTATGTCACTTGCTATATTGAAATAGAAAACAGTGTGAATCTCTATCTTACACATTTTTTCAGTTATAAGGAAAAGAAACTACGTTTATAAAATAACATTTATTTTACAAAGTAAATGTTACATCGAAGTCAGTCTTAAAAATACGCACAATTACAACTTACTAGTTTGCAGGAGGCACTGGCACAGTATAAAAAGGAAGATACAAGTAAACCTTATTTATCAAAAGTAACAAACATCGTATATATAGTTGCGGAGAAACCTGTATACGTTAACCTGCTCCATTTTTCCCTTACATTAACATATCCAATATGTCCTAAAAGTATACATAGTAGTTGTAACTTTAAGTACCAAGTAACAAAGTAATCTTATCCTAATAATCTGAAGTACAAGTTGTTCCGTGGAACATTAATACCATAAAAATTAATTGTGTATAAACGAGCACCGAGGATTGTCAAAATAATATTTCGTTCATGTCGTCAATTAAAATTTACATAAACCTTCGATTTATTAAAAAAACTGTCGGCAAAAGAAAATATCACAACAATAAATCATGACCGAATACCAATATTACTTATGTATATATATACAAAAGAGGTAGATTGACTTAAATCACTATTAAGACGCTTCCATATGCCTGTGAACTGTAACGGGGGCGATAATACTGTTTTTGCCACAGGGGACAACAGACGTGAAGTCTGGCTTTAACCTAGGCTTTATTTTGGCCGGTAGGGGGCAACTTACGTCGGATTTAGTGTCGTCCGACAAGATGATCGGATCGTTGACGGAGAATCCCGTGGCTTCGGAGTCTTCGTGTGGTGTCATAGTCGAATAACCTTGATCAGAACCGCCCGCAGTGTGCGGTCGTCTATAACCAGTGACTACCCGATATGGCGATATCGGAGCCTCTATTTCCATAGCCGGCAGAAGCTTATCCTGCCCGGACTGATCATGCATATCATCAGATTGCAAATGACTCATCTGTACATCAGCATCGTGCCATGTTTCGGCTGGTCCATCAACGTATAAGTTGTGACAACTCGCCGAGGTCACATTCTGCCTATAACAATATATCGCAACGGCTATAACTAAACTAACTGTTATAATACAACCCGCTATCGGTCCTATGGCGGAATAACTGCCTAAAGCCTCTCTGTTCGCATGCCCGTATGTACTTTCACCGTACGGTGTGACTGCACCTAAGACTCCGTTGAAACAGGTGGACTGTGAAGTGCAGAATGGCGAAGATAGCGGCGTCCTACCGTCGGCGTCAACCTGACACCACTCGCAGCCGAGAACACCCAAACAAGTCGAGTGTGTTAGATAAGTTTCGCATTGAAAGTCAAAACACGACTTCAAATTCTCGGCGAAATTATGAAAATAGTGCGATTTGTGATTGTTGCTCTCAGGTATCATACCGCAAAGTGGCACATTCTGATTTACTCTTGTAACATTTGCATCGGGACATTCATACATCTCCGAGCTGCATTCACAAGGACATTCACACTCAGTCTGCTCCATGCGGTTGCAATTCAAACAGAGACGGTCAACCATGCTGCATGGACAAAACGCTCCAACATTGCAGGATGCATTAACTAAGCCTATAAATGCATTTGTACCTGGGATGGCAGCTATATAATAATGGATACAATGATCACCAGAAACAACATTAGAGAGCACATGTGGCAAAGATGTATTAAATTCATAAAAACGTTGGATAGTTTTATCAAAAAAATTATTGCACAATCTCTTAGTGACAAATCCCTTGTGATTTAACATATCAATAGCTATCATTGACTCTTTATGAGTTATATGTTGTTGTTCAATTGGTCCAGAGCTATTGGGATCCATTAATCCTGGATGAGAAACTAAATACCCACGGTTGTTCATTATCAAGCATTTAACATAAGACATCGCACATAAAGGTAGGCTGTCTATAAGAAGTTTGTACAGAAATCCCATAGTAACATCCATGGAAACAACCATTGTTGGGTATACTAAGCTTTTTATAGCATAAGAGATTGACACAACATACCCTGCACCACCTACATCGAGATTTGGTGGTGTTAATATTATCTTTCCTGGGTTTTCCATCGCAAATGTATACCACGGTCTTCTAACTGGCTCATAATCATATTCTAAAACAGTTCCAGGGTACATAACTAAAACACCACTTTCAGTAACAGCATACCTTCTAACAACATATTTAGAATATGGGCCATGCAAATGTTGTCTCTTGAAAAATGATAAAATGGAATTTAGGAAGCCAACATCTTGCTGAATTTCATTTTTCAATCCAGGATTTGAAAGTAAACCATGAGCGACACTTCTTAAGTATGCTAAATAATTTTGCATATAAGTAACAGCCTCTTGACCATCACCCATATCATATAGGTAAGTGAATGGTGATTGAAAACTAGAGGGACTAAGGTATACAGTCCCTTGGTCAATAGTGGCAATCTGTTTAAAATGACGGCACATTGTACCAGATTTTGGAGGAAACAAATCAAGTCTGTGGAATAATATGTCCTTACTACTTTTGGTGAAAAATATGTTGGATTTGTTAAATGTCCTATTATCCATTGCTTCAGAAATAACACAAACAATATACAACTTCTGCACCCATTTCCAAGAGTATGTTATTGTCTTAGTGCTATTATGATCTTGCAGTGTTATATTACCTGATATGTTTAATAACATATCACTTTTTACATTGTATATAAAATCATATGGTTCAATAGCTTCTAAGTTAGTAAATTTGATCTTCTCTGAAGCTGCTTCAGGTCTTGGAAAGTATGTGTGCATAAGGACCTTACCTGAGAAATCCATTATGAATGCTCTTTTCCAACGGTTTACTCCTTTAAAATAAATTATGTCTTCTGCAAGGTCTGACCAGTACAAGTCCAATCCAAGAATACCATTTGTTATTGGATGCACAAGAGACATCATAAAATCTCTCTCTGTAGCCTCCCAAACTGGTCCCTCCATTTTTAACCCACTCTCATAGTTATTAGGTAATAGGGAAAGAAAGGCAGATGCCATTTGTCCTATTATACCACTATCATTAATGTGTACTCTCATGACTGTTTGATTATTTGAGTGGTTGTGACCTTTGTCAACATGCAAAATTTCTAGTGATCCATTTTTATCAAGTTCATTTCCATTAATTAGTCCAATAGTAAATTTTACAGAACCATCTTCATGTTTCTCATAAGGAAATATCTTGAGCCATGTGTCATTTTTTAAAACTTTTGAGTCTGTTAATAAAATAAATAATTTGTTCTTTGGCAGTTTTTTCTCAAGTAATAACCTTTTAATTTCTAAATTTATTGATAGTGGTGATAAATTTGAGTTCGCAATATCAATTGTAGTAAGATATTCACGTATCAATAGTTTATTACTTTCTGTAGCATTTCCCAAATTAGCCATACCGTAGCTACAAGTATCTTCAAATTTGAAAAAATCGGTTGAATTTGTTATTTTCAATGCCATGATATCAGTGTTTTGAAGAGCATATGCTGTCTCCTTTGTTAGAGCCAAGGCATGTAAGAGAGACTCTGCTGATATAGTGTTGTCAATTATAAAAACAACTAATTTAGGGTCAGGATGGACAATTTTATGATATAAATATCTTAAATTAGAATGTGGAACAGTAGCACAATCTTTGTCAGTAGCATAATCCATGTGTGAAAGGAAATATTGTCTTTTTATTTTCAAATCTTTAAATCTGTCTAACATTTTTGATTTGGAGGCAATATAAGGTAGGTCACTATAAATAACTGTATTCTTTATAAAAACTGACTTACGAATAGAGTTAAATGGGCAAGGATGAGTGAAGGACGGAGTGCTACTCTGGTTCATGACATTCTTCATTTCCGATAGTATATTGATTGCTGCAGAGAGCTTGTAATTTAATTTATCAGCTATGCTATCCAGAATGTTATTGTCTGTGTATTGATAGCGGCTTACTTTGTACGCGTTACGAAGTTCGAAATGGCTTGTATATTCACTACCCAGTTCTTGTTTCACGATTTCTCGAAACTTACTGGCTAACGTATCGGATAATTTCCGCACGTTTGTCTTATAGTCATTTCGACTTCTAGTTGAATTTTCATTGTCAGCTATTATGAGTGTTAAATTAACAGAACTGAATACTAAAAAAATTAGAGTAATTGGCCTCATCTTGTTCACATTATTATTAAATCACATCAGATTAGTTTATGTTCTCCTTAGTTCTCTTGGCATATTGTAAATAAGCCATGATTCACTTATGCATTATAAAAATAATAATATTATTTCGAAGAAAATAGAATAAACACAAGTTTGAGAGCAATCTATGTCAGCGTTCAGAATTCAGATAAATTGATAACGACTACAGATTATCAACCTCACAGAATTTTACAGTTTATAATATTATTAGAATAAAACTAGTTTTTATATATTAAACTAAGAAAGTATGAAGACTAAAAATTTTGAGCTTGAACATAATATTATATCAATAATTTTAATGTCATGAACATTTATAATTCTCAAGAGTAGTATTCCTTAGTTTTAAGTAACAATAATTGTGGACAACAATTGAGACTAAAATCCCCGCAGTATCCACATGTTTTAAAGAAATCTCGATAAAGCGCTTAGATAAAATTTAAAACCATTCTAATCTGTTTGTAAAGGCTTTTGGAATTTACTCCACACTCCTCGATAAGAGCACGCGCGTCCGTCGGCGAACGCGGGGTCTCAGAGTAGCAGCGGAGTGGACGGTGTCACCGTGTACTAGAACCCACAAGCCGTCTGCTCGTGGGTATCTTCCGACGAAGTTGTAAAAGCAGTCGGGTTAAAAGTGCACCAACACCAAAATCACGACAAACCCTGGTCAAGCGAAAATGCCTGAGCAATAATGTTTTCCGGAATGAAGGCCAATTTTTCCAGTAGAATTACTGGGCACAGTAATTACATAGGCTGTCGCTTAACATCAAACAACCATCCCTGGTCGTCTCAGCACTTAATTATTCAAATGCCATGATGGGGACATCTCTTTATAACGTTATATTGACCACATTTACATAAGAACATGTTTATATGAAAACGAGATATGTATGCGGTTGATCACTTGAAGAGACCACTAGGATAAGTACAATGGTATAGCCAGTTATATAGCAAGAATTATTTTGTTCCAGAAGGGTTGGTAGTTGAACAGAGAATTACAATCTCATATGTCTGGATGACAATCGTAGCGCAGAGCAAGGCAATTTTATATTCGTTCAGTTAAGTTAGCGTGTAGTGTGTGTGTTTCGCTGTTGTCTATCGCTGTTTTGTATACGTTGCCTAGATATATGTACATCATAAGATTTTTACCATAACTTGCTTCACCTAAAGCTGATAAGATTTTTATATTTTGAACATTTGTAGTATCTCTTTGAACTTTCTCAATTTTTGATGCAAAAAACTCACAAAATTAAAATAAAAGACACATAAGACTCTTTTGCAGAGTCCGTCTGGGGTGGTACCACTGCATCACCAGTTTTTCAATCGCCAAACGGTAGTGCGTAAGAGCTTCTGTATTCCGGTTTGAAGTGAGATTATACTAGGTGATGCAACGCCGGGCTAAGTAGGTTCTGTGTGGCACAGTGTTGTTATGAGCAAGCGTGTCGCTTACCACCAGGCGCACGACGTGCTTGTCTCGTCACTTTATCTAATAAAAAAAGAAAATTTTTCTGTTACTTAATTTTTGTGATTTTTAATTTGAATAAAAACTATTTTCTTTTGTTTTATAATATAATATCACGGGACATCTCACACATGGCGATCTGGTCCCAAATTAGGCATTAATTAGCTGAATACTGATATACATACATATATATTTTAAAATGCATACTTATATAGACATATAAACATCCAGACACAGAACAAATATCTCTGCTCATCGCAGAAATATTTTGTCCGGGTGGGAATCGAACCCACGACCTTCGGCGTTGCAGTCAGGAGCACTAACCACTACACCGACAGGCCAGTCAATAATAATAAAAAAAATTGTTTTGACAATAAATTGTTAATATTGGTTCATACTCAAAAGAAGTGATATCTACTAACAAATAAAAAAAAATGATTATCATTATTAGCAAAAGCGGAACTAAATTGAGAACGTCAATGAAATAAAAACTAGGACTTAATCGGGACTTACCACGTAGTAACGAGTTAAAGCGATATTCTAGAATACATTGCCTGGTGTACCTTTGTCATTATCAATGTGTACATATGTAGATACAATGACTAGTCTGAGTATAAAACAGAGTTCTTTTCATATGTTTATTGTACTTTATCCATACTATTTTAGGTTAAATACCAAAAATTTTCAATGAATGTGTAATACATTTACGATATAAGTAGTCTTGTATTAATTAAATACATATGTAAGATACATACCACTTTGAAATTATATTACAAATTATAATACCATCGATCAGTATTCTATATAATCGTAATATCTTTGAAAACATGTTTATTCATCTACTCGTGCTAATAAAATTTAAAAACACACACAATCATGACTTAATTTTTACATGACCTTGAACAGGGGCCTACGGCCGCAGAGCGTTTGCGACCCTTGCATCACGAGCGTGTAGTCTGCACACCGCGAGGGGCTAGTTAGTTGCTCACATTTAAGTGTTATTTACACGACGCTAGTTAGTCGGGCTGTGGGTGGCGGCATCGATTGGTCAGTGGCGGCATACCGGCGTGGCTTACTTACTTACGGGCGATCATTTACCCAGTTGTGCGGCGGGACGCAGCGCGGACGGTCACGTCGCGCAATGCAGCTGCCGGAAGCCCCGCCGCCGCTCGCACCGCTATGGGACCGGGTCCTCAGAGCCCGCGCTCTACCACCAGACCTGGACGTGGACCTACTCTACATCGCCATTAGGGACAGACTCGCGCACCCCGAATGGGAGGTCCGCTTGCACGCGTTGAGAGTGCTAGCGGATCTTTTGCCTTTATCGGGCAACGCACTCTCCTTCCCCTTTGACCAGGTCGTGGACAACTTAGGCCACGGATCTCCGAACGTCCGTAAAGCGGCTCTAGATGCGCTCAAAGTTTTCTCGAATTACTGCGAGGACACGGAATGCGCGACAAACGCTGTTCTAGATAAATGCTCGTATAGCAATATCAGACCGCATTCGGCGAATGTCGATAATAAAGTTAATGTAATAACCGGTTTGATTTTATCAATACCTTCAGTGATGGCTATATTGAAGCGGAGGAATCCGAGCCTGGATATGTTTCCGGTGTTCAACACGTTAGGTGATAAACTCTTCGACTCCGTGCATAGGGATGTCGCGCTGCGTTCTCTCATGAAACTAAGGAGAGTGTGTGGGCCGCGCGATTATATGCATTGCTTCACGAGATTGGATCCGAAAGTGCAGGACAAGTTCCGCTTGTTATGCGAAAAATTCGACGAGGACTCGCTGGACGTGTACTACGCGCCGCGAAGGACTTACACCACGAACGGCTCTCAACCGTTGATGAGGATCAATCACGTTTTCAACAATCACTCGAACGCTCCAATTCGTATCTCATCCGATTCCTCATCAGACGAATCCTACGCGTTGCCTTATTATACGAACAATTACGGTAAAGTTATAATCGAAACGGAGATAAAGTTCGATTCAGACACGGCGATCACTATGACCGTGTTAGAGCAGAACGAGACAGAGTCCGAGAGGAACACTGCCAGCGACGACGACAACGACAGCATCGACCGTAACATGTTGAAGTACAGCGACGGTGAATCGGAGGACTCGGATGTGGTGGTGAAAAAGGTGAGATTTGGTGGAGAGAGTGTAAAAATTCGTACACCCGACAGTGACAACATAACCAGCGAAGAGGACAACAACCAAAGCTCAACAACAGAAGCGGTGGAAGAAAATCGTAACATTGAACAAGTGTTACTAACCACTCCGAGCATCGTCAACAAAATGAACGACATCAAACGCGAATCGGTGGAAAGGGAGGCGCGAGCCAATCAAAGAAAGAGCGCGATACCTTTACCCGTGATCCAAAATAAAACACGTCGAGCGAACGATATCGGATACAATAATAATAATAATAATAATAACACTATGAAATCAAAATCTAAATCGTTGACCGAACTATACGATTACTTCAACAAGAGAACCGAAACTGAGAACGTTAGGCCAAGGGACACTTCGAAATTCGCTTTGACGCTGACTGAAGTGCGATCGCCTGAAAAGATTCCTAGCCCGGTGGAATCCCATAAGGAGGTAGAGGTGTTGCACAACCTGCAGAGAAGCCCGACTGTCTCGCCCAGGAGGCAACAGACCCGAGTGCATATAGAAAGAGACGGGTAAGGACTTACTGTATTAGCGCATGTTAGATTTTTTTCATTTAGCCATAATCTTAAGTGGTACCTAAACCCAATAAAGCTTTATTAATCTAACCTTAATCATACTTCTCATTATACTCGAGAAAGATTTTTTTTATTTTGATAGGGAGACAAACGAGCAAGCAGCTTAATTGATAGTATTACTATTTTTAATATTATACATGTGATACATATAATGTACATACATATGTTTATAGCTATGTATTTCTTTTTGGTAAAAGCTTGAGTAAAAACGTTTCAATCGCCAACACAACGGATGAACAAAACTGATCTTATCATAGAATCATTCAAATTGTGTACTATTGACCGCTTGAAAAGAGAATTAATAAAAAGAGAACGCTCTTAGTATTCAGAAATACTTAATAAGTGCTACAATAATATTTTGTTAAGATCATTCCAAGTTTGAAAGTGCCTTGACACTGAATTGGTTTGTCCGACTTCAAAAAGGGGAAGTTTCTCAATTATTTTTAAAAGAATTTTATTGTAAAGAATATGTCACAAAGTTGGTCTTCTAGAAATATTATTATTTCTGGACTTGCAACAGAGGGCTTCCAAATATCAAATAGAAGATGTTTATGTTGATAATGTATTGTTAGATTTCAAATTAATTTTACTTCGCATTTTTAATTTATACTCTGATGAAGAAGGGCAAATGTATAAAGATTTAGTCTATAAATAGTGGTTCTTATCACAGATAGCTGCTACTCGCTGCCGCTACTACTAAAATACTATAACTAGTTATTATTAGATAAATTATAAGTTTTTTAGATGTTACTACAATAATATTAAAATGATAAAAAAA
>DWGO01000128.1:0-15229 GCA_018247635.1 Eurytides dolicaon deicoon
TATCTATATATACCTATATACTTTGTTACGTACTTACCTTCAACCCAAACCTAGTTACAAATCATTCTTTCATGTGAAAAGCCTGATTATAAAACAATGCCGTGCTGAAATACAAGAGTGACAATTTGCTTTGCAATGCTTTGGAATGTGCAGTCAAAGTGCATTTTTTTAGATCTGGCATAGCGAGTTAGGGGCTGATAAATTAACCAATCTTCTTAGACTTGCAATTTCATATTGATATAATTGCAACTATGTATTCGTCACGGATCGTAGGCCAAACTTATTGCTAGGGAGAAACGTTCGAGTAACGAGCTATCTTATAACAACACTATTTCCTTACTTCTGACGACTGAAACATAACTCCAGTTTCCTTTTTTACAAATCATACAATGTTATAAGTAACATTTCAAAGATAATGTTTAATTGAGGTATAAACAAAATCTTTTTTGATATTTTCAGGAACAACGGGTTGGGTGGGCGCCGACGGCTTCTTACGCTTACAGGACTACATTGCCGATGATCAAGGATACAGGATTTATAAGTCAAAAACCGTTTACGTAGGATTGAATCGACCAATTTCAGTATGTATACTAAGGGCGCTGTATGTTTTTTTTTAAATAAAGACAACGACATGAGTGAGCGCGTCTTCCATAAGCGGCATACTTGCTTATAACAATACAGTGTCACTCAATATTTTGAACGACATGAGTTCGAAATACAGCGCTCGTCACCTAGAGATATAAGGTGGTACATCCCTATGTCCAGTATTACAATGCCCTTTAACATTGCCGTTCGAGCAGAAACAGTAGTGCATACATATTATAACTCCTTGGTAGCTGAATAAAACTGGCAATGTCCACTTCATTGACAGATACTCGTATATGAATATATATGAATAATAGGCGGATTCTGCAAAATAATCACAGACACATTTCATAATCAGTTAAAATAATTTCAATAACTACACCTTTCCTTTTCTTTACTTTTTTTGTTTTATAACAATAAATTGTCGTTTTGTAGTTAATATGGATAGTATTAGCACAGATATACATATAATTATATAAAATACCGACATAGATACATTACATTAAACCCTTCCTTTTGAAGACTGATGCGATAACTCATTTAAGCCAGCTCAACCAAGTAAAAACACCAAGAGGTCACAAAAGACTGATATAAATAGTAGAACTTATATGTTACTTCCTTTTTTGCTAACGTTTTATTTTTTTGGGTGCGAGAGTGAGAGCCTTTCATGTATAAGTTGACAAAGCATTAACAATCTTAACGAAATTGCGGATGTTCGTAGGCGTCGGTAATCACATCACTTGTCACCTTCTTTTGGAAAATGTCTATGGAAATAATAGTAAATTACAAGTCATTCTACGCCTTATCTATGGTCAATGAGACATTATCACAAAACCTACGCAATGAATATAAATGAAAACTAATAAATTAAGGGAAAGTAATACATCGGATATACAATTTCCTTTCAGGAGTCGATAAATATGGCGAAGACCGCTCCAACCGATTCCGGATTTGGGGTGACGCCTGCCCCACCAGTGCATCGAGCACCACCAGCCCGTGGTACCACGACCCCGCGTCCTACAACATCGTCTACTATAGCCCCGCCCCCATCGTACCCCGATGAAGATTCAATTACACCGTCGCCTTCATACGCTGGTCCCTCGTCCACGCCGCACGTCGAAGTGTCACCAAACTCGATAGATTCGTCCACACCGTACGATCCCCGGCCAACTGTTCCACCGATAACAGCTGACGAAGCTGCCCCCTCGCGGAACCCTTACGACTATGAGAATACGAACACGATTGAGGACCACTATTACGCCAGCGACAGCACTCCGTACAGGCGTTATGATGTTTACAATCCAAACTCGTATAGACACGCGGACGCCTGGACGCGTAGATACCAAACGAATGTGCGCTTAGGCGACGGATACACGCCACAATTCCCGAAGTACGACGGCAGTGCACACAAAAACAACGGATTCAGATACTATCTACCAAAGCAGTACCACGAAGAGGCGACGCAAAACACCAACGAGAGGATAGGTAGCTTCGGCTACGTTGATCCCTTTGGTATCCGGCGTGTGATTTATTATAACACATCTCCCGAGGAAGGTTTTCAAATACGAAAGAACAACAGATACGTCGGCCATGATGCCACGCCTTACGATCCCAGACCAGTTCAGTAAATTCGAGTCATTACATTGTAGATATGAGTCAAAGTTACCTCGTGGATATCAGTATTTATTACTTTACAAAATTTGAATTGTATGTATGTACATATATGAAGACAAAACGATTGAATCTCGAACGAAATTTCTTAGCCATAATTTTTTATATATTAATTTTACCATTAAGGTAAACTGTAATCTATTAATTTATTATTATCTCTTATGTTTAATAGTCTTACCGGTCTGTTCGCGGTCATGGCATTAAGAATGAAATCAGTGCCATTATTTTGACGTTAATGTGTAAAACGAAAACATACATATTCCATAACTTTTTAATATCAAATCATTAGTAAAAACGTATCGTAAACTTTTGTTAACCATTTATGCCACTAGTGTTGCTTAACCTTAACTTGTTATAGGGCAATAGTATGCAAGACTAACATCACGTAACGTAAAGCGATTTGACAAATCTAAAAGGCCATTGAACTTGATATGTATCAGAGCGAGTATCCTGGTGTGGGAGTTTTATTGTCTTTGCAATCTGGTCAATCTTTGTAAACTAAATAGAATATACCATTAACATGGCCATATTTGTCATTCATGGCTCCTCCATATATCTACCGACTTATGTCAACTCACATCTATAAAAGGTCCAGATGACATCATTGTTTGTTTAATTGTACAAGATCATAAGTATTTATTTCACGTTTTAAAGCTTGGTGTAAGTAAACAATAGAAAGTTGCTGCCAATAATTTGTCATTAATTAAAAATAAATGTCATCAAATTCGAAACTTTATGGAAATTAATGGCGACTTGTTGCAGCAACTTCTAAACGGGACATTTTAAAACGTTACTAAATGTAAATTAACTGCTGTGCTTGATATTGTTATTGTTAATTATTATCACCATTCGCTTGCTTATTAATAAATTATGTTATTAATTTTGTTGTACATTTAGTTAGACTAAACTAAAATGACTTATTAGACTTATTTGAAATAATTACACGAATTGTAACTTTACTTTGTATATTATTTATTATCTTCTAAGTCCTTACTTTCCTTTCCAAATTATAAATGCTAAATTGTTTTTGTTGCAAGTCCTTACTTATTGCAAGAGTGGATTAAAAGATTCAAATATTTATAGCAAAGTTTTAGCTTTTAGGAGGATGAGTGACGTCCTATTATAGCGGAAGTAGAAAAAATCAAGCATAAAGAAAAAAATTATAAAAAATACCCAAGTGGAGCCTCTGAAAAGTCTTAGTTTAATAATAAAAGTAAAGAACAGACGTGCAAATAACATAAACTTTAATTCATTGACCCACATCTAGGTTCAAAAGATAATGTTATAGGCTTATCCGGCTTATTGATAAGCAACGTTTTAACGCCTACATCCCCGCCCGCCCATCTGATTCTAAACTCCTGCACCAACTGAAACAGGAAAATTAGAACATAGGAACGGTCAAAGATAATATTTAAATTCTAAAAACATTTTTATTTTTTAAACCTTTAAATTTTTAATTAACCAAACTTTTAGCCAAATTAAAAAAAAACAACATGAAAAAAGATAGAACATTGACTACAGGTTGAAACTTGTTGAAAGATAAGAAAGCTCGAGAATTACGGGAAAACGTATGTCCGGTGTTTTAGCAATAAATTCTAATGAAATGTTACCGAATTAACATGTAAAAGTTTCAACTATATGTCTGCAGCTGTTAAAAATATGTAGATAAATCTGTTACCGGTGGGTTAATTGTTGTGAAATATAGATGATATCTTACCCTCATCAATGTGATGCACATATTTTGTTCAGCCAACCGCCGGGCGATGCAGGATCGAGGGCCGAAACCGAAGGGTAGACTCAGGAAAGGATGAATGTTCTCATATTCGGGGGAGTCCCTTATCCATCGCTCAGGTTTGTATAACATTGGGTTGCGCACGTATTGAGGCAAGCGGGAAGCCACCATATTTTGCGTGACTATTACGGTCTGAATGAAATAAAAAATCTATTGTTTATGTAATGTACGTTTACGCATAAATATACATAGACTATATTCAAAAAAGCCTACAAGCAACTTTATTTCTTAATACATTATAATCACGCATCAAACACTTCATGTTACATATATTACATAATTTCTATTTATAAAATTTCATAATTCTTTGTTCGTAGTCCATGTGTACCTTTGTGACACATCTGACTTGCGACTTTGCAGCAAATGACGGGAGCTTTGCATTAAAACGTATGTAAGTTTTAATCAGTTAATAATATAAACAAAGTTAAAACACACCAGCGGTCCACTACCATGCGATTTCCACGCCACTTTCAGCTACACATAGCTGCCTTGGGAAGCAGTTAATACTAAGTCATTTTCAGACCAATATTAACATTCAAATTTAAAGGCTGGTAAAACGTTTGTAGATCCTCTCATTTTGAGAATATTCCTCAATGTCCCATGGCTGATCGCTTGGCATCGGATTAGCCGCTTACTCACTTGCCTCTTCTTTTGAAAAACATTTTCACTGAAAACTTACCCCTTCAGGAATAAGGTAACCCTTCAATATTATATCCTTCTGTAACAATCGCCCAACACCAATCGATACAGGATTTAGCCGCAGACTCTCTTTGACACAACTACGGACGTAAACTGCCTTTGACAATATGTCTGAAGTTAGCAGTGATGATTTTGTAGGTAGGAGGTTAGTAACTTCTTTGTGTAACTTCTTTTGACATAATGGATTGCGTGCCAGATGATACAATAAGAAACTTGTCGCATATGCGGTCTAAAATAAAACAAATGTATAAAATATTAAGTTTCCTTTTTATATTCCAAACCTAGACTTCTTAGTATTTTACGTACATACCGTATCGATAGCTGCCATCAATATATCAACCATCATACCAGTGATATCTTTGATATCTAAGTTCGGCTGCTGCAGAAATGAATCTAAGAGAGAGTTGGATTTATCGCGATGCTCTGTCTCAAAAAAGTTTATTCTGTCTAACAAAATGTCCATGGAGATTCTAAAAACAAAACAACCACTCTACATTTAACGTGATGTCCTTATTAATAACATACTCCTTTGCCATCGCAAAGATGTCGATGGTTCACCTGATATCTAGCGATCACCATTGTCAATAAACATCAGTGAAGTCTGTATTGTGTTGTAAACCTTATAAAGGATGGCCTTCAATTACCTTACTTATTCAACGAAATGGAACAGGGAAGCCAATTAAAAATAGCACTTGTATGCTACTTTGTTGTGCTTGCCCTTTGTTGTGTTGAATATTTGTAAAATAATTCTTGCCCATATCTAGGTTACATCATCAATCTATGTATCAAGTGGTAGAACTTTGTACAATCCGTCTGGTTGGTACAACTGCACTGTCAGTAATTCTACCACCAAGCAGTAATTTGTAAGCACTACTGTGTTCCTGTTTGAAGGGCAATGATTCCAGCGTCATTACTGGATAACGAGATAGAATATCTTAAATCTCTGGGTGACAAGCGCATTTCAGAGCTAACAGGTTTTGTGTGGTATTATGTTGTTATGGTCAGGCGTGTCGCTAACCACCAAGCGCACGACTAGCTTGTCTTATCACTCGTATCTCCTAAAACAAGAATCATTTGAATTCTCTCTAATTAGAAAGACAATTCCATCAATCATTATAATGTTAACTTTTACGTATTAGCATAATGTAAATATTTGAAAGAGTTGGATAGACCTTACAACACGCATGGGGATTGATAAAACTAGTTAATTAATGGCTGACGATGAAAACAACCCGGGAACGTAAGTGCACCTGAATTATTGACCATTGGCAAATAAAAAAAAGAAACTTTGATGGTAACTTCTTAATGGTGACCATTTCTCTTACTTTTCTAAATACTGTTGAGACTCGACGAGTTTTTTGTAGAGTGGCGTTTTGAAAATCCTCCAAAGAATTCCTTTATCTAGTTTCATTATACCACTATTGGACCCAAATGCCGCTGCAATCACCTTACTGCTACGTGAATTGAATGCTTGTTCTTGTGATGTAAAGCTATTAAACTTTTCGTTAAATGCAACTGCTCCAATAACTAGAAAAGTGAAAGTGAAATTTATATTATTAACGAGAGGTAAAAAGAAACAGAATTACCGAAAATATCATATAGAACAATAATTAGTTTCCAACCTGAATCGTTCATTTATTTATAAACCTTGCTTTGTTCTATTAATTTTTTATATATATAAGGGAAAATTTTGATAGCAGCAATAGCTGTTCATATTCTTTTTAAATCTAAGAGTTGGCCATTTCGGGATAAAAACTATTATGGATTCTCAAACAAAAGCATACGTATCAACGAACTACTTAAAACCCACAGAACCGAGGACAATCATTATTTGATAACATATTGATAAGATACTTATTAGGTAATGAGAATGTTACTACTTTACTGCTAAAATTAATCCAGGTACAACAAATGTGCGAGCTTTATACTATTTGGAGTTCTCTGAAAGTAGTAGGACTCTTGCAAAGTCCGACTGAGACGGTACCACTGCATTGCCAGATATTCTGCCGCCAAGCAGTAGTGTGTAAGCACTGTTGTGTTCCAGTTTGAAGGGAAAGGATGGCAGTGAAATTACAGGGCAAAGAGATGGACCATCTCATATCTATGGGTGACGAGGGCAACACAGAGCCAAGTACGCTCTGTGTGTTACTGTGTTGTTATGGGCAGTCGTGACGCTTATCATCAGGGGCACGACTTGCTCGTCTCGCCACTTTATCTCGTAAAAAAATATCCAAAGTAATGATGGCCTACTGACTGAGACTTTGAACTTTTATGGTCATGAGTTCACATACCAAAGAGGTATCCATGAAGACTTACTTGGTTTTAAGATTGGAAAGTATACAAGCAGAAATAGTACTCCATTTTTCATTAAACAGCATCTTAATAGTAACAGTATATGGCAATGCTTAATAGTAAGCGACATACTTATAAAAGAACAGTACCATTTAGTAGTCTGAGCTGTTCAAAACACTGTTTTGTTCTGTGCTCGTCATTTAAAAGATAAAATATAGAAAATCTCTGGAATCATTAACTATCAGAACAGAAAACATATAGTAGAATTACTGGACCATAACAAAACCATCACGATTGTAAATTATATTACAAAAATGTAATCATTTGGAACCATTACATTCAACATTCCCGTTGAAAGGGCAATATTTCACATGAAATTTCTAGGTGTAGGTGTCATCTTTTACCATTACGTAACAAGCAAATACTGCTACTAATAACATAAGAGCATATTTTACCATCAGGTGTTCGACATGCTCGCTACGTCTTTAAGGTTTATTAAAAATCTGGTGTACAGTTATAGTCTAATGTTCCCTACAATGATTAGTTTTTTCTTCATGTTTCAGGAAAAGTTTGTTTTTATATTCCATATAAGCAATAACCTGAGTCTAAATGTTGTCAACGCAAATTCGATCCCACAGATAATGGAGCTGTCTACACTCATCGCAGATCAACGTCTTTGACATCTCATCATATGACCATCCGTCTTTGTTGTTCGCTCATATATTAAACTTTACATTAAAAATATATCCAAGTTAAATTTAACATACCTTCTAAATTAAGCCTGTTGAGGTAAATTAAAAAGTCCTCATCTTGGGATACCTTACTCTTCTTAATCCACTCCACAAAATCCTGTACCACTTTATCCGTAATATCCACATACTGTTTAGCGTTTTGAGGACCAGTGAAATTCTTTTGAAATGTACTTCGAAGTCTCCACCAATCTGCGCCGTTGCTGATAAGTAAACAGTGGATTAAATTAGTTACAATAATTATTTGTGCTATTCAATATATGTCAATTTACAGTGCTGGAAAAGAGTAATTAAGTTGTAAGTTCCCCATAATATATAAGACCTTTTGTACACTTCTTTTTCTTCATAGTCGGTCCCTCAATTCTTAGGATCGTGACCCCTGTCACTTAGTCGAGTGCCGGACAGCCGTTTGCAATAATTGTCGGTCTTCCGCCAGATGTAGGGCCTCGTGTACAGTGTTTTTTTTTCTAAATGGTAGGACTCTCTCAGAGTCCGACTGGGTCGGTACCACTGCATTGCCAAATATTCCGTCGCCAAGCAGTAGTGCGTAAGCACTACTGTGTTCCGGTTTGAAGGGAAATGATGCCAGTCAAATTACTGGGCAAAGAGATAAACCATCTAATATCTCTAAGTGACGCGCACAGTACAGAGCTAACTCTGTGTGTTAGGTACTGTGTTGTTATGGGCAGGCGTGACGCTTACCATCAGGCGCACGACTTGGTCGTCTCGTGACTTTATCTCGTAAAAAAAATAGTGTATGAATATATATCATTAGCAGTGACACACATGTGCTTTTGATATTTGAACCATGAACCAATAAAGCCTTCTCAATTTTCGTGTTTGGAACGCTTCATTTTTAAAACGTCAAATCTTCGTTGTTGATTTTGTATATTTATGTAAAATATTTTTATGTACTTATAAGTAACAAACTGACTGACAGACTGATAATGCTGACTTATTTCGATCATACTGATTATAGAAACGAGATACTTGGTCTGCAGTGTACATATTTTATTTCGGAGACTTACAACAAACCCAGTACTCGGCAATGCGTACTAAAAATACACCTTTTTTCAAACTTCAGTTGTACGGTGGAAATGAGTTCCAAGCCATGAATACTGCCTTCCACCTACCACCAACCTTACCTTTACTGGGTTTGAACATTCTTTGTTTTATCAGTAAAATACTGAAATACCTAATTTAAAAAAAAAACAGAATGTACATTACGTGGAAAGCAATCCACCGGTGTTGTAGACGCTCGGCTTACTTAAGCGATAATGGAGCATTGCGACGTGGCTTCGTCTAGCTGGGTACCGATCATTTTGTCGGAACACTGCTTCAATAACATCTGGCTCGAATACATGAAGTAAGTTCACCCCCGGAACTTCTCTCACGAGACCTCCGTAACGGCGCCAATTCAACCATGCGTTTTTATCCAGTGATTCAGCATTATATTCCCCTGTAATTTTATACGTTTCCTCATTCGAAAAACTAACCCACATTCAATACAATGTTGCAACTAAAAGGTAAAAAACTTAAGTCCAACGACCGTACAGGTTTGCACATTTTATCTTTTTTAATATTCGACAGCCTAATAATATATTTTACCGGCTTATACATTTAGATTGTAGCAGCATATCATTTTGTTATAATTTATTAGAATGAGAAGCACTTACCAACCAATGGCCAATATTTGTATAATGTTCCGAGAATCGGATAGGTCTTGGGACCGGGAATATCATTAAAATTCAAGGTACTTTCGTTGCTTACGCATTGTTTCTTCAAAATCCTTAGCCTGTCACTCGAAATTAGTTTTATATATTCATTCCCGACATGATTTTTAAACAATAAACTCCTTACTTCTTTTATTTTAAACATTTTGAGATATACTTGTTTAAACAACCAATACCCACGTACCGCACGGGACGCAAAACATCACTGGCTATCTGATTACAGAATAACGTCGACTCGTAATAAGATGCACATAACATAAATAAAAGAAACTGAAAAAACAGATCGAGTCCAGGTAACTTGAATATAAATACACCGTACGCCACGAAGAATGATTAATAGCACTATATAGAAGTTTTTATCCCGTGAATCTTTATTTCTTTTATAAACAAAATGTGTACCTTTACATTTTGTTCCTAGCCTTCTACTTGTAACCTTATTAAATAATCAGCTCTAAGGCTGAGACTTCTGGCCATAGAATTCCAAATTAAATAGTTTCTTACATAAATTTGGATGTAAGTGGTAAATTTTTTAATATAAAATGGAATTGCTGATAGACTTCAAATTGTCCCAAGAGTAAGGTGTTATTTTTAAGGTTCACTCCAAGTAATCGATGAAGCTTCACATGGGAAAAAAAACACTTAATATTATAAATATGAAAGCAACCAACAAAAACATTTCTTGATTTGCCTTTTTTGCCACTGATGTAGAGTTTGTAGGACAGAGAAGGACATGGGCTACTTTTCATTAAATATATATAGTTAGAAAAATATAAAAGAGAAAAAAAAGTGACTGATAATCAAAATTGATATTAGAGATTGACCGATAAATATATTTAAACTTTATTGTCCGACGACGGAGCTTTGTATGTTTGTAAAACCCTTGCAAAAGTACTGTGAGAATTCGCTTCTTATATAAACTACTATAACATATATGAGAATCAAATCCTCCTCTCCTCTTTTTCATATGGTATAAATTCGATTGTTGAGTTTAACTTAAATGGTGTACAAAATAATCAGCAGGACAATTCTAGTATAGTGAATTGTTGAAAACACATCGAGTGTGATTTATACCACCTAACCCAATTTTTAAAATAACTAATAATGTCCTCCTAACCAATGTTTAGCTACGGTGGTCAATCTGCAAGAGAACAGCCAACTGCGCGGGATATATTATGATGCACAAGCGTTTTCGTTATAGCTTGATGGGACGGATACTCGACACAATCTGAGAGGGATCAGGTGCAGAGGCAGTGACATTAAACCGACGTCTCTGTTACGGCTCCTCTAAGCCACCTCCAGATAATTTCGTCAAAAACCAGGTTTAACTTTTAACATGCCCATCCGATACATGGATCCTCTTAGAACCTCTCAGACTGCATATAGGCAGGGCATCGAGAATGGTTTCGCACATTTCCGTGACCCCGCCAACGCTGGTTGCCTTAGCAACTGCACCTCGGGATGTATACGCCCCCAGGAAAGGCGAGATAAGGCGTAGTGCGCGCCTTCCTACTAATTATGAATGGCCAGCTGATCCCCTTAGTCAACCGACCGGAAGGCATGGGAGCTAGCAACTGGCCTGCCTGTTCTGAGCCTGCACCCAAGAGCGACAGGCCTCCCAGCCCCCAGCGGCGATTTAGGTCTTAGGCTTCGCAGCTCGCCACGTTTGGACAGCCAAGGATAGGTAGAACGGTATTAAGTAATTCCAGCACTCCTCTTCCCCCGCGACTCCACCTTAGCTGTGGCCTTACACCACTCTCAACCCGTCCCCTGCAGCCTCGTCCAAGGCGAATCCAAAGTGGGCTCCAAGAGCTCACCCGAAGCTTCCAATGATGTTTGGGTTCCTTTTGGTTTCACCGTAGGTAACCAGGCCACAATTAGTAATAGCACGATAGTAAAACCCATCCGCCATTACAAGGCAAGAACCCGTGTGAAAAATCCTTTATGGATACCCCGCGCTTGTGGGGAGAGCGGAAAGAGCATGTGGGAGGCCCGGAGAGATTCGGTATACTCACTAAAAATCCACGTTACACCTTCCTTGCATTTTGGACAGGGACACGGGAACACGGGCTAGGTTGCGGAAGATTGCAAACCCCGGCTGTACTGTAACCCTTTTTTTTCATTAACGAGTACGTGGGGGGAAATGCGTACGCATACTTTCCTCTCTCCTCTTCCCTCGAGACTACACCTTCGCTGCGAAGGACAGTCCGTCCAGCCCGTCCCCCTCCAAGCCGCATCCGAAGTAGGCTCCAGGAGCCCACCCGGAACATCCCCTCTGGCTAGCCCTACACCACAGGCCGGCTGTTTTTGGATTCCTGTAGCTTCACTGTGAGAGACCAAGCCACAGTTATTAGAGCCTCTCCGCCACAAGGCGGGAACCCGTCAGAGGGAAGGGTTCATAATACCCAACTAGGACACAACAACACAGTTTTTGTGTATTGCCCTCTGCAGGATTCGAACCCACTTCCACGAGGCAATTCCATTTAGCGATCGTTAGCCATTGGAGTCTGGGATACAGACCACAATCAAGATGCTTTTCTCTTGTTTTCAAACTACTTGGTGGGAACAGTCTAAACTACCATAGAATACAGGTGTACCTAGCGTACGTAGTGTGGTAGAGAGAATGAATTACTATGGCTTGTATGAAAACTCAATAAGTGAGGTGTAACAAAAATTACATCAATAGACCTTACAAATTTTTCATGTGTAATGCATATAAAGATATTTATAAATATCCACATTTTATGTACATGTATATGAATATCCATAATTTAGGGTGCTGTAACCTTAAGCCCCCTTTTACTTTATGAAGACAAAAGCACCTAGCATCAAGTAAAAGTATTCATACTTATGCCTTTAATTAAAAAAATTGTTTCAGACATGCCTTGTAACTTCTAAAAAAAAGTAAATTTCACAAAACTAATAATGTCCAATAAAATAGAGCCCCTTATTGTAAACGCCAAATATTTTTATGCTATAAGAAGTTTAAAAACATAAGCCTTTTAAATGAATTTGATTCCATTTAAAAAAAATAAAACATACATATCAACATCTCATTTTTATTTTCATCAATTTTATAGGTATCCTTGCATCAGCTACTTTTGATATCAAACTTACACCTAATTGACTAGTACCTTCAATATCTATTTTATTTAAATCACTAACAATATCTATTCCTCTTCTCCATTTTTCTAAACCATTCCAAGCAATCATTACACCATTATCTGTGCACAACTTAGGTGTTGGCCGAAATATCTTATAATTAAATTCATTACATAACAACATAAGCGCATTAAAAATATAATTATTGCATGCAACTCCTCCTGATACAACCAATTGTTTTTTACCGATGGGTATAAGATTCATCTGTTGACAAAACTCCATAGCTCTCTGTGTTCTATGAACTAAATGTCTAGAAGTTGCCATTAACATTGCAGCACATAAATCATTTACTTCTGGTATTAACTTGTCAGCAGTAATTTGATGATCTCTTTCTTTTCTGTGTAGATTTAACAAAACTGAAGTTTTCAGACCATTAAAACTAAAATTGCAATCTTTGTAGTCTGCCAGAGGCAACGGGAGTTTAAACATGTGAGGATTGGTAGCTTTTGTTGCTGCTATTTCAACGGCCTGTCCTCCGCACATCTTGGAAAATTCAGGTACATTTCTTAACTTCATCCTTCTTGCTGCCTTATCAAACATTTCACCAGGAGCCATGTCTATACTCTCACCCAGTAATTTGAAGTCTGTGATGTCTTCTACAACAGCCATTAAGCAGTGTCCACCAGATATTAACAAAGTTAAATACGGAAACTCAATGTCATGTTGCATTCTAACAGCCAATGCATGAGCTTCCATGTGATGTATAGGAATTAAAGGTTTTTTATACCTACGAGCCAAATGTTTTGCATACTTCAGTCCCACCGCAAGGCTAAGTGGCAAACCCGGTTTTACAGTAACTGCTATAGCTGCAATAGCATCCATTGACACCTTAGCATTGTTCAGTGTTTCTGTTACAACTGGTTCCACAGATTTAGAATGTAAATCCCGAGCAATGTCTGGAATAATACCTCCATTTCGCAAATGAATTAAATTTTGTGAATATAAAGACTCTGCCATTAACTCCCCATTTCTATTTATAATTGCACAACCCGTATCGTCGCAAGAAGTTTCTATGCCAAGTATGAGGTTATTTGAATATTTTCGTTTGCACTTAAATAACAATTTCCTCATTGATGAAACATGAATATTTCTGGAAAAACTTTGTGCTAGGTATGAAATACAAGAGACAGGAAACATGATTATTAAATATTTTAATTTATAAACAAACACTAGAAGATTATATAGACTTTAAGCAACTATAAGTTAAAACATACATTTATAAATATCGATAAATATCGATTTTTACATGTAAGTATATAACTTTATCATTAAATCGATGTTATACATACTATGCATGATATGAGTATTTATCTTTTTGTCTAGTAATTCAAACAATGCCTTGCAAACTGGAATACAGTAGTGCCTACACACTACTATACGGCAGAATAAGTGACAAGTAGCAGATGAACTTTGCAAAAAGTCCTACCACTTGTTAAAGTTGAAATCAATGGTATAGATTCTTCATTACTGATTGACACAGTTTATATTTTGTATTTGCCGTAATCGTAGGTCTTCCGCCAGATGTAATGCCTCGCGTATAGGGATCTTCTTTCGGTATCAAGTCAGCCCAACAAGCTGGTCCCGGCTACGATGTCTGTTCCATTCCAACTTTCCTAGTAGGATGGATCTTTATAGGTTGTCAGGGTTTTTCCGCGCCACATGACCGAAGAATTGGAGAGATCGGATCGGATGACAATAGTGACCAACCGTTCTTTTAAGTTCATCCAGTATGGAGTCCTTGAACAAAAACCCTGTCCAACTTATGCGTAGCAGCAAAGTCTACGTTTCAGTGGCATAAAGGAAGATTGAGAAAACTAAGTGGCACACTAGCTTTAATTTTGTACGGCGTAAGATGTTGTAGTCTTTTCAAATCCTTATTAATTTAATCATCGCGATTCAGCGACGGATGTCTTTTCACATGAATTGTTATTTGTTATAGAGCCTAGGTCATTAAATTCCTCCATAACTTCCAATCCGTCCATAGAAGTCTGTTCCAAATTTCCAGCTCTATGCAGAATCATGACTTTCGTCTTGTTTAGGTTGATGGATAGACCAAGGTCCTTACGATCTCAAGTCTTTTCAGGATTTTAGCAGATTTTCAAAAATATAAAATCTTATATGTAATTCATGTACACATACATATAAAATGTTGTATATTTGTTTGGCAGCCTTAATAGATTATAATTATGTGAATATTCTGCAGATGCAGATTGATGGCAATTATATAATTACAGCCATACATTTAAAAATTAAAAGTAAGTAGAGGTATTAAGTGAAAATATCTTTTATTAATTGCGAAAAACTCTTGAATCCAGATTGCTCAATTTCACTTCAATACCAAGTATTTTTGTTTCGATACCGAATAAGTATTGCAAAATTGATTCGATGCTATCAGTTCTTGGTATCGAGTACGAGGTACGAGTCTCGCATTTATTTGTATCGGAATATCCCTACAAACGTCAGATATAAAACTAATTGAACCGTGGGACCGAAATACCGTTTTCGGCATCTATTATTGTTAATTTATTAGTATAAATAACTACAAAGCC
>DWGO01000129.1:0-15215 GCA_018247635.1 Eurytides dolicaon deicoon
GCATACAGCATGTTTTTTATCATTAGCCGCCCGACCTGATCGACTAGGCAATTTGTTTAAAAATAAAAATGTTAAAATTACGATCGGTTTTCAAACATAAAGAAATATTCATTGTACCTGTATACCAGTCGATCGTTCTTCGGCTAAGCGAAACATTACTAATGCAAAGGTTAGAAGAGGCGCAAGGAACAAAATGAGGTAATAAACAAGAAACGCCATTTGCGCAAAATAGTCGTTTATTCTTGCAGATTCGAAGGGTGGCAAATAAAAACGACGGAAATGTTTCATAGTAATATTCTGAAATAGACAGGTGGTACATAGTATTAGTATATTTGTATACATTGTTAGTTTCGGTTTGAATCGCGTAAGGAATAGCAATAATCTCGAAGATTAAGTACTTATATATCTATATATATCTTATAATTAAAAACAAAATTAAAGTATGTATATTCGATTTCAAAATAAATGGACTCCATCAATTTTATGTACGTTCGTCAACGAGATCGCAATATGCGTTTTCCATGTACTTAAGTACATACGTACATACTTTCCATATACTTTGTATATACATACGAACTTTCACGCAAATTTTTCATTTGTTGACGGAAGATACATAAAAGATAATATTTGTAATTGTTTTATCATAAAGAAACGCAAATTGGATAACCAAAAAAAAAGAGTAAGCAACTATCTATATGTGCCCCACTGATGAGGAGAAGCCTCCTCTGTAATGAGGATATAGGGTGCAGGACACAGACCGCCAACCCAGTGCGGGTTGGCCGACTTTATATTTTATTTATATCCAAGTTTTATTTAATTGTTTTTGCAATTTGCAGTTCATTTTTTTTTTCAAGATGTTTCTCTTAACCGTAATGCACATGGCGACTCGGACGGTGCCGGCACTGGCATTCGAACTTAGGATGCTTGAATATATTGAATGCAAAATAAAATCTCGACTGAAATATAAAGTACACCCCGCGTTTACCGGTGATGTTATTATGTTTATGACTTCGTATTGTTATGGATGAGCGTGTCGCTTTCCATCTGACAAGCGAGTAAATAAAAACATTTGTGTTACTAATCTTTATAAAAGGACAAGTCAAAACAACATGTTTTAAGAGAAGACGTGAACTGTTCTTTAGGCTCTTTTATATTTAAATTAGGAAATGTACCTGTAATTCGAAAGCAGATCCAAATTTCATTTTTATGAAACTCGAATCTATTGCCCATTGTAGTCTCAAGAACGATTCGCCGAGCTCATCTGCGAGAAATTTATTTCATATAGAAAGTAAAAACGGCTATGTAAAGGGATCGTATGTGTCACCAGGTAACTTTTTTTTAACGATATAAAGTGACGAGACGAGCAAGTCGTGCGCCTGATGGAAAGCGTCATGCCTGCCTATAACAACACGGTACCACACAGAGCGTGCTAGGCTCTCTCTTTGCCCTATGATTACGCATGGCATTACCTTCAAAACATAACATCGTAGTTTTTACATGCTACTGCTTGCCGGCAGAATATCTGGCACTGCTGTGGTATTGAATTTCTGGGCATAGTGATATAACATACCAGCGCCGTACCAAACAAGTTCTGTGTGATACTGTCTTGTAATAGGCAGGCGTGTCACTTACCATCAGGCGCACCACTACCTTGTCTCATCACTCTATCTACCAAAAAAACAATTAGCACAAATTAACAACTGAAAACAAATTAATGAGTGTAACAATGAACACCACACTTACCCATATTATCGAAATATATGCGCCATGACAAATGCTTCTCGTCCCTTTTTGATGATTTCGTCACTTTAATAGTGTAATTGAGTTTGTCAGGTAAGTGTTCGCCTTTTAGATTCTAAAAATAACAGATACTCTACATTAATGTCTTCCTTTATTTAACCAATTATACAGTTAGTGTGCAAGCTGTGCAAGACCCTTCGCCTATTCAACAATTCCTACATATTTAAGTTCATGATGTGAAGTACCATTTTGATTCATATTACTTATTTTTTAATGATAACTACTGATTTTAATGGGAACTATCTAAGTTTTATTTGGATACGAAACTCTTCAAAATACTAGTATCCATGATCCTAATGGTATCTATTCTACGCTATGCTAATGTCCCACTGTTAGGCGTCAGCCTTTTTTGCACAGAGGGCATAAGGCCACAGATCACTACACAGCCCCAGTGAATTGTTTTTTAACTATGCAGGTCTCTTAACGATGTTTCTCACCATCGCCAAGCACTTGGGAATGGGAAACATAGTTAGTCAGCCCTTTTAACTGAAATTTATGACAAATTAACAAATTTATTGATTCCGGCACCAGGATTTAATCTCAGGTTGCTCGTGAATAGTGAATTAAAAGCCATCGCTCAGACACTGCGACTGTCGCCTGAAAAGTACACTAACCGAATATTTAACGATACGACTTATTGACCTTTAAGAAGAGAGCCTATTGCCACCTTAAAGGCCAACAACGCAGTTTCATGTTTTGTGACGTTACAAATATCACGTATCGTTTACCATCAGATGAATCGCCTGCTAGTTTGCCTCTAACCTCATAAATATAAATTAAAAGTACACTAGGCACCGGTGAGATTTACAGAGCTTGGTGTAAACGATCTGTATATATAGTGACGTAGTTGCTTTTAGCCTATGCGGCTGTATAAAGGTACATCGGATCACCGAACCCCGTGGAAATGCTAAGTTTCCACGAGTTGGATAGATCCCACGTCCTGTGGGGTCACGCATGAGGACATGCGTGTATGGTAAAATAGGGTATTGACAGCTAAGGGCCGTCGGTGTCCGGTTTACGGACCTAGACCGCGACGGCTGGTTGGCCGAAAAGAGTGAGTTGGCCCAGTTGCCTATTTTGGCGAGCTCGGGTGTGAGGATCAAAGGTGGGTTTAGAAGGCACGTTAGCCCGTGAGAAATGTATTGCCCGCTTTTTTCCGGGTTATTATCTATTCTGCATGTGCGAAACCATTCGCCAAGGCGATTGGTGGCGCACTGTAGGCGGATAGTGATGCGATCAGAATGGCGGTCGGAGTAGAAGAGCGCAATGTCGTCCGCGAAAAACGCGAGATCGACCTGCGGTTCTTTCGGAATATCGCTCGTGTAGAGCGAAAAGAGGAGCGGGAATAGGACGGAGCCCTGGGGGACTCCGGTCCTGATGGGGCGGCTTGAGGATAGGGTGCTCTCTATCGCGATACCGAAAATAGCGGTTCGACAAGTAGGCTTGTATGATGTGTACGAGCCTGTCCAACACTTTAAAAGCAAACAACTTGTAAATTAAGCCCTTATGCCAGATTTTGTCGAATGCCTTTGCGACATTGAAGAAGAGCGCGCTCGTAGGGTTTTTTCGGTTTTGGTTGGTTAAGGCCTTTCCGGATGTGTTCCGTCAGGCGAAGAATTTGTTCAAGACACGAGTGGTTCAGCTTGAAACCGAATTGCTCGTCTGGGACGAGGTTGTGGGAAAAAACATGGGATTTCAACCTCGTTGGAATTACACGCTCGTAGAGCTTCCCCAGGCTACTGAGGAGACTGATCGGGCGGTAACTGGAAAGGAGGTTTTTTGGTTTATTCGGCTTTGGAATGTCGATAACTATGGCCCCTTTCCAGACATCCGGGAAGGAGCACTGGAGAGAATCGCATTGAAAATATTCACCAAGAGACAGATTACTGGGCCTGGGAGCTTCTTTTACATCTGATTGCTGATACTGTCCGGCTCCGGGGCTGAACGACGTTTCAAACTTTTAATGATTTCAAAGACCTCTTCGGGGCTCTTCACTGATTCAATGGGATCTCCTTCTGGTGGTAGTACGGCCCTACGGTCAATTTCGCAGTTCACCTCCGATGGATGGGCTGGATTGACGAGTGCGCGCGCGAGGCTACGTCCTTTAGTCTGTCCGCTAGGCTTTCGGTTTTCTCTAGGTCATAAAAGGTTAGTGAAGCACGGTCGGTGCGAACTAATGGTGGGATCGACTTATAGGATGCTTTCTTCAGACTTCGGGCCAACGATGTCGGGTGTGCGATGACTCGAGTTCTTCTAAATGCGAGTCCCAGTGTGACTTACGGAATCCCGATACGCGATTTTTAACCTGTAAACCCATCGGGACGGATGATGTTGTACGGGCGGGCTTTTCGGAGCCCTTTCGCAGCCACGAGAATTCTTTTGCTCTTGTGCACTCTTTAGTGCCGTGGTCCCCGGTGCATTTGACGCACCTTGGGCGGGCGAAGCAGTTACGAGTAGCGTGCCCGTAATGCTGGCAGTTGTGGCATTGTCCGACAATGCCACGTTTGCGCGGTGGTTCCACCCTTATGCCGGATAAGTGGCAGATCTGTTTGATATTGAATATCTCTTTACCCGCGGGGGTGAGATCTAGCTCCAGCATGGCCATGTCCATGGGAGCGTTTGTGCGTGGGTGAGGCATGCGGCTGGCGTTCGTTGCAGGGTATCCCTGAGATTGAACGTCGGAGAGAACTTCTTAGACTTCTATTTCCTTCGGGATACCCCGCGCTACGACGCGGAGTTTCCTTTCACTGGGTAACGAGTATGTATGATACCCGATGTTGTTTTCCGATAAGAAGTGCCGAAGACGGCGGAAATCATCTACACTCGTTGTGTAGATGTTGATGCCCTGAAGGGTGTTTTTGGAGCGCGGGTCTCCGAAATTCACGCGCTCCATCCAATTGGAGACGCGGCCCCAATTTTATTTTCGCCGAAGGCAGATTGGTGGCGGGGGCTTAATTTTACGCTCTGCGGCGTTTTTGTTGTTAAGCGGTTTTGCCGCTTTAGGCACGCGGGGACCCGGAGATAACAAATCACAGCGATCACGCGTTTGTCAGTCGTTTTAAAAAAATTTCAACACCGAGTTATAGACATTTCAAGTTGAACTGACAGCTTTATCTGTCGACGCAAAATAGAAACTTTTGGCGAGTGTGGAAAATAGCAACATCTATTATCAATTAAACATAAGAAAATAATAATTTTGAAGGTTGTTTAGAATTATTTTTTTTGTTATATAGGTGATAAAACGTATGTTATATTTAAAACGTTAGTTTAAGAACTAAAAATCACATACATAGTACATAAGTTATACTAAAAAAACGAAACTTATAATATTTAATTTAATAAATAATATTTACAGGCAAAAAAAATATTAATACCGCCAATTCTATTTATTATTAAAAAAATGCATGAAAAATAACTAAATACCTGTGATTTAGTGTCTACAGTGTTAAGATTAGCACCAGTGTTGACATTCCAAATGCGGATTGTTCTATCAGCTGTACCACCTCCTGAAGCTAGAATGCCAGCACTCCATGGGCACCATGCTAGCCCTTTTACTGCTGCTAAATGTTGGCTGAAATTATTTCAACTACACATTAACTCACAAAAAATCTACACAACATTTCAAAAATAAGATCTTTAGTAAATTGTAAATAATAAATGGATTAGTAACTTTAATCACCAAACTTATTTAGTATTTCCAGTAATCTTTTTAGTTAAACATAAAAAATATATTGCAATTATAATAATAAAAACTCTTACTTAAATGAGTAGAGGTACTGTGGCTGTGTGTAATGTTGTCCTTGCATTATTGGCCAGATATTTAGAAGATTATCATTACCACCGGATGCAAGATGTTTACCATCAGGAGACCATTTTAAACCACATATCTGTTGAAAAAATGCTTACATATACCAAATTGATACAGATTAATTTAGATATTAACACTTATCTGTTGATGTGAAAAATATCTCTTAATAAAAGAAGTATTCCTATTTCAGTTATTTTTTTTAATGATAGAATATAAATGTTATTTGATTTCCTAAAATGGAATAATCCTAATGGAAGAGTAAATTTTTTCTTAAATTAAGTAAACAATCTATATAATTTTTATTTAATACCTCCTGAGTGTGAGCACTGATTGTAGCAAGTGCATGAACCCGTTGTCTTACATCATGATGTACTATATTACCATCTCTAGCTCCACTTGAAACAATGTACATATTCCATGCCAGGGACCCAACTCGGCCTGAGTGACCATCCATTATCTGAAACATTAAAAATTAACATGTACATCATGGTCTTTAGAATTGTACGTTCTGTTTAGTGTATGGCTTAATTTCAATTATTTTGTTGTCCATAATACCAATTTTGACAACTTTCTGATTTTGTCATCTGAAATGATAATTTAGGAAGCAATTTAACAAAAAATGACTTTTTATTTGTATACAACACATATCTATCATTTTTATAAAATTATTTTAACATATTTAATCCCTTTTTAATATTGCAATTCTTGGCTTTGCGCTGCATTCATCCTCCAGAGATATAAAATGATCTATATTATCTGATATAATACAAAAAAAAGCTGGAGGCAAGGCTCTTTGCACCAGAACAGAGCAGAAGTGGCAATCAGACATTATATATACATTTAAATACAAAAACACTATTTCAACTTGTACATTTTTCTTTATCCATCAACACATTTTTAATTTTGATTGTATGTGAAAAATGTGATGCATGACAATATAATCCATGGTTGTTAAATTGAGCTACTCGCTATGCTAACAGTCACCACACTTACTGAAAGTTTAAAAATACTACATAAAAAACTTGTCAATATACTAAAATATTGCAATATGCAAGACTTTTACTCACCCTTAATCTTTTAATTTTCTCACAGTCCCAAAGCTCCACAGTCGCTGAAGAAGTACCAACAGCTAAATGTGTACCACCGCCTTGTACCCATGATACAGAACAAACTGTCTCGGACCCCTCAAGAGTTAATAGCTGTTCTATTTGTCCAGAACCAGCATTCCATAAATACACTGAATTGCCTAAAGCCACTGCCAGGATATTAGATGCACTCCAGTCAACTAAATTGAGGTCTGTATAAAATAGTAAAACATTTAATGTATAAACTAAAGATTTTAATTTGGCAAAACCCAAGGAAATTTGACATCCCCTAAGAGTATATATGATTGTATGCAAAAAATTAGAGAACAAAGAAATATATACAGAAAGACATCAATAACATAAATATGAAACAAAAACCCTTATGGTATATCTTTAAGGTAATAAAGAATAAACATGATTATAAAGGATTTTTTTTTCAATCACTTAGGCTACTACAGTTTAAGATAAATAAATGTGTCAAAATTTACTTAATTACAAGAAATAAGACTGAATTTTATTAATTGATAAATCTTACAATAGTCATCCAAAATATCAGGAGCATCCAATATTCTATCTGGGGCTTGTGGTATATATCTAGTAGTGTTTTTCACTGATGAAGGAACTTTGGCCTGAAAATCATAAAATTAGTTTATTACATACCACAATAAAAAAAGTTTTAAAAATAAATATGTTCCATTTTCATAAGACCAAATGCTCTATTATAAATAGATATGTTATACTGTAAACTATATTTAATAAAAACTTCACTTTTTAAACATTCACATTAAAAATAGTATATTTACTGTGAACACTTAAATATGGGCTATTGATTACTAATTAAAATGGAAATAATCATGTGGGTATAAAGAGAATCTTTATTAGTTGCTTGATAAGATATGCACAAAAATATAAGGTAGTACTAAGTTTATTGAACATTTATTAACAATATTTTAAGTAGTTTTAGGTACATGTGAAGAATGCATAGTAGTTTTGTTTTATAAACTAACATATTTGTTTTAAGCAAAATATACATACTTGTGAGTACACAACTCGTAATCTGTTCTGATAACCTTCAGGTGCTGCTGGAGCTTTACATGTATATTGTAAAAGCCGTCCCGGCTCAGTGTCATTTAAGGCTCTTCCAATTGCCTCACTAGCTGCAGTCTGGACAACTATTTCCTCACCTTTCTCTTCATCACGGCTCATCTGGGAAATGTGAATACTTTCAATCGAAACCATATTGTGGAAATAATAACAAATATTTAGAGAAATACTTACCATGTAATGACATAGGTCATAATTCGAATTGCTTCTTGATGGAATAAATCGATCAGCTTTATTAGGGGTCTTCGAGGCCTTATTGGGGGTGGGTGTTGTTGAGCGACCTAGTATTATTTATTAAAAAATGTATTTTAGTAATAAATAATAATAAAAGAAATCATCATATTTTGTATAACTTTGGGAGTTTATACTACAAAACAAATTTCAACTACTATTATACTACATACTACAAAAGTAATATATAATAGTAAATCTACATTTATACAGAGTATATGCAGCGCAAATATTACTTTGAAATGTTGAATACTCACCGGGTGATTTATTCTTGGAAGGTGTTTTCTTTCCTTTTTTATTTTCATTTCTAGTAGGTGTTTTGCTACTTGAAAGCACGCTATTGTTACAGCTTTGGTTCGCCGATAAAGACAACTTTTGCATAGATTGATTACAAGAGCTCAAGTTCGTGTTAGTAACGTTTTTTAAAGAAGCGCTCATCATGGGGTTGATATTTTCGTTCGTTGTCTTCTTTACCCATCTCTGCAGAGGACCCCTTGTAATAGGCCCATCCATAGTGGCTAAACTGTTTAATTCGTTTAAGTAGTTAAACTGGGCCATGCCTTTTGGAGTATCCTAAGAAAAATTATATATACTACGTAGATTTTATCAATACGTTAATACATAAGAATTGTATATTGATACATCAGTTTAATAATTTATAGATAAAACCAAAGTTTCAATTCAAGTCCAACTCAACGCCAAACAAAGATTGACAGTTAGTAAAATCCGTTAAAATTTTAAAATGAAATTGTAATAATTATGTTGCCCGTATCATGAATTGAATTCGTAAGATATTAATGTTTTAAGAATTAGTTGAATAAATGGGTAATTTTAATGCTTTAATATATTAAGTTTAACTTTATATTTTTATATAAAAATATTTTTTTTTTGGAAGAAATATTTCTTTATTAGTAAGTTGCACGGCAACTTCGCTCTCCGTGTTCGATCTTAGGGCCCGAAGAATGTTCGAATCTCGGTTCTAAGCGTAATTAAGATAGTATTTAAAAGAAGGAGGGTTTTGATCGTCAAAGTGCTTTAATTAATATACAACATGCTCGAACATTCGCTTTCCAAATTTGAATTTTTAAAAATGACAATGTATTGGTTCCTTGGTAGTTAAAAACAATAAGAACCCTGCGTAAGTGTGGGCCATGATGAACATGTCTTTATATGTAGGCTGTGAATAGGGCACTTTGCGTTCGACCAATGAGTTGTAGCAAAGGTATATCTGTTTGGATGTATACTTTATTACGGATAAATATTGCGAGTATTCTAATTATAAAATGACAATTTTGTATGATGCGAAGTCACGTAGATGGCACGTCACCACTACTATTAATCGACGGCGTCACCCTTTATAGTGATGCGTTATTTTCGTTTTTGTGAATATGCAGATTAATGTCATCGTGATCATATATACATATGCGAGGGTCTTAACCACGGGTTATGATTCCCGTCCGCCTCTCTCCGTGCTTGGCCTTGCTCTTGGCAAATAATTAATACTGGAGGTGGACCAGAACCTGGGCTATGTTGCGGTGACTCGCGTGTTCGCGAGCGAGCTCTCCAGAAGGTATGGTTAGTAACCATGCGTAACTTTGTAAGTTGGCCTTGTGTGCAAATATACATACATACATATACACACACACACATATATATATATATATCTATAACGATGAAAGTCCGATATTATGGTGAAATTTTACGGCGTGCGCGTGCGCCTGATGGTGAGCGTCACGCCTGCCCATAACAAAACTGTGTCTAACGCACAGAGTTAGCTCTGTGATGCGCTTGTCACCCAGAGATATTAGATGGTCTATCTCTTGGCCCAGTAATTTCACTGGCATCATTGTCCTTCAAAATGAGTATGGAACTGTTAACTCCAAATACTAAGAGAAACTGCGTTGTTACGGACAGTCATATTGTGAACCATCATCGGGCGTCGGATTTGCTCGCATCGTCATATCGTAATTTCTTAAATAAAAATCTATAAAATACCAGTATTGTATTAGCGTTAACGCTAAGGTTTTTCTTGAATCTTTTATTTCACCGATCGCATTTAATGACAAAATCGTATTTTTATGCATTTCTTTCGTATAGGCACTATTAATCCGTGTCTTTCTAAGGAAAATACTATCATTCTCATTATTATGCTCCTCGATAGAAGGAAAACTATATCCCCAGTGTTTTCATAAGTCAGTCAATTAGCACTTGGCAACGGTGCTCGCCATTCGATTTGCTACATCCGCATTGATTAATGCAAACGTAAATGCGATGTCCAGATCGATGCGGAATATCCGCAATGGCAATCGTAAAATAATCTTGAAATAAATGAAGCCAGATTTTTTTTATTTTTTATTAATAAGACTGTATAGTTCGCGAAAACAATACATAAAAAGTTCTAAAAATATAGTTTTATTGTATTATTAATAAAAGACAATTAATTCAATATAATAAAGTATTAACAATATTTGTTCATTTTAAATGCATTTTCGAATCCATTGTAGCCATGATTCAATGGATTTTACACTGATAGAAATATAAAATTTAAAACTGGTCTTGACTTAGGAACGAAGAAATGCTAACTTGAGCTTACATGATGCACATAAAATTATATTTATTTTTATAATTCTAAGACTTTAAAGGACCATTACATAAAAATTCCTCTCATCTGGTCTAAGATTCAACGCCTATTTAAAAAAAAACACTAAACTATAACATTATAGCACCATAGTTTACAAAAACTTATCTATATTTAGCACGAGATCCTATCCAGACTTGTATATTTTTATTATTTACAAATATACAATTATGTTTGTGAGTATTCTTAAAACTCTTCACATATATGATAATTAAACATAGACTATGGATTTGGGAACCAAGCATTACATGAATAAAATGGAGAAAAAATTTAATTGTATATTGTTAATTCTCTTAAACAATGAAAAATTCGAAGATTTAGAGATTAAATCACAAATATATAGATTAAAAAACATGTCTGTTCTTACATATAAAATTAATATAATATGTGAAACATAACATTTCTTTTAAATTGGTTTCCATTACATTATAAAATTTTCTTTTTTGTTAGATGTCAATAAATTATCGAATCAGTGATTCAAAGAGCAGAAATGCAAAACTTTGATGACCTATGTATAAAAGTATGGTGGGATTTCAAGTATATTATGTATTATTTCACAATTATATAAAACTATTTCTTGTCTGTTTCTTTTCTTATATTTACAACTTACATATATAAATATAAGAAACACACCCAAGCTGTTATGTAGGCAGGTACTGATACGGCAATAATAGTATTTGCCCTTCATCAAATCAAAACAAATATTTTAAACTATGTTGTTCTAAAACAAAATGTATTTCCTTAAATAGAATAAAACATTAACTAAGGTACTTTACAATTATGTAATATTAGTTGCATTTTATAAAATGGCTTTCACAACTTGAAAATACATAATAACATAATTATTAGAATTACTAATTATTAAATTAATAAAATTACGTATATTTGAAATGAAAATATGAACAGTAAAACAAATAATGTTATCAATGTGTTCTAACTGTTATAAAATAAGATATTAAAACGAATTTATAGTAATTAGTATAATCTATAAAATTAATGATAATTGCATGTCTTCAAAAACTAATTTGATATGACCAAATTTTGAGCATCATTAATATTAAGCATATTAACATAAAATATAATGACTAAATTGGTATAGTTGAGTATAATGATAATTTCAAAAATAAATTTAGCTAACTTCCAACTAAAACTTACTGCTTTTTTTTATAATATTAAGATTTAATATTATATTTCTGACAAACTTTGTTATTACTTGGATTAGATATTGTATACTGTCATGGGCAAATTAAAAAAGTAATCAAGACTTTAACATTCTAATGCCACAAAATATTTATGATGAAAATAATGTTTAGTGCCACTATTGTGACTGTGCTGTTGTAATATGTACAAAAAATTGTTTTAAATTGACATAAACAATATCTCTTATATAAACTCATGCAATCAAAATTAAAGCTTATCTTTTGAGAGTTGTAATTACGTCTTTCTAACATTGTTCAATGCTCGAAATGCTTATATTGTTGCTTAATATTAGATTTTTTATTACTATCTTTATGAGAACACAAATTCCGATAGCAATTCATTAAACTAAAAAAAGAATATTTAAATTAAATTTTAGTCTTACAATGTGCTTGATCCAATGTTTTGTTCCATTGTTTTTAAATTTACAAGGTACTATATGCACCAATTAACACCATTGTTCATTTCTTCTACGTAGAATGTCCACATATCATATTCATGATGTGGATATGCCCAGGTTTGTCCACTGTGACAAAGCATGAAAACTTTTCATTGTGGCAAAGTTTTCTGGCATTGACACCATATAATTTGATGCATGCTAGGATTTCTTTTCTCTTCGATCCCTCTTTGCACCTAAAAATTAAGGTTGGATATGATTTGTTTACATGCACACTACAAACGACTTAGTAGCTAGTGAGTTATACTTAAATAGCAAGTACTATACACATAAATATAAACACAGAATATTTTTTAAATATAGCCAAACAAATTTTTTATTAAGTGAATACAAAAAGGGAACAGTTCACAGGATGGTTGGTGAGGAAAGCCATCTATTGATACAAACAACATCAAGGACTTTGAAGTTGTCACAAATTATGATAAAGAGTGGTCCTTATGCTATCCAACTCATGGAAAAGGACAAATATGTTCCTCTTGTCCCCATTCTTCTGTTAGGTTATTATAGTCGCTGTTTATATGCCGTTCTAAGCTTTTATAGCAACCACATTACTTGTGATAGAATAATACATGCATTGTTAGCCTTTATAAACCTACTTATAGATATTGCTTTCTTTATACTTTATCATTCAAAGGTACAAGTTATTTTAACTAGATAATTGAAGATCAGTAATTCAATAATAAAACTGAATCTTAAATAATAATATAATCAATAACAAACTTTCGTGCGCCGCTTGCTCGTTTGCCTATATTTATTTAGTGAATATTTTGTTTTGCGCTCTTTGTAACTCTTTGTAAGCATCCTTCAGGTTGTTTTGGCGTACCGTAGATGCATTTATTGCCCGCTAGACGTGCGAGTTAAGCTCATGGTACCGCCGATAGTGTGTTAATAATTTATTGCCAGTTATAAACTTACGTTTTTCCTTTCCACATACATTTCCAGCATTCCTGCGCATTCAACAGACCACTCCCAAAGAAAAAGTTGTTTTTTGATGGATCAACATTGAGGTTGTTCATGGCAGTTGGAAGATTCACCGTGTCTATTGGACTTGCTATAGGCGTTACGGCATTCCACCCATTTCTGTGAAAATGAAATTACATGATTAAAGACATATCTCTTTCAACATAACTGGATTTATATAGTTGGCTTGAATTAAATTATCGAGGTCCTTTTTTTATACTTTTTTAAGTACAAAAAGAATATGTAAAAAATGATGAGGTATATAAGTGTTAAAAGTGTACAGTAATAATCTTAATCTATTTGATACATATTAAAAGAAATACACTAATAATCGTAATAAATTAGATAGTCATTAGCGAGTTTTTTTATTATTATTAGTTTAAGATATTATTAAAAAAATTACCTATAACACAAACAATTTTTTGTAATTTGAATGAGCAAACTGTAATTATATTAGGTGATAAGAAGAGCAAGCGCCTCACTTGCCTAAATACAATGCTACTCCATGCTTTTAACAAACTGAACAGTTCAAAACTCTGCTTAGATTTAGGTTGCGCTCGTGACATAGAGATATAAGGTGGTATATGTATACATCCATTATCTTTTCCACAAACTTTACCGGTAAAATGATTGCAGATCCTGGGATGCATAATTTTTCTGTATGCCTCACTAATTCGCCTATTATGTGTATATTACAGTGTACATTTTATGAAAAATTCGATTTTATTCTATACAATATTATAGTCCTCATCTAAGACTGTAGTTGTGGACTCGTCAGAGATGCTACCAGATATCAATGCTAGTGCTTTAAAGTTTTATTAACCAGTTTTCAATCGTTGTAATTTCGCTCACTCTCTTAGTCTATAACTATCAGGGTAAAATTAAAATTTTCTTATTTCTTACTTTCTTTTATTTTTGATACGCGATTATTCCGACCTTACGATATAATAGTATCGATCCATCTATAGTAATTTGAAATTGTAGAGGTTGAAATGGTGTCTGTTGGTTTATTATCAAAAACCCGAGGGCCGGTAAAAACATGTTGATAAAATATGTATCGATGGATTACCGGGTCTTCCATTAAAGATTGAGATATTTTTTTATCTTAATTGGTTAATTAATTTTTTAATACCTACTAAAATAAAACAATGCAGGTATAACTAATGCTAATAGAGTGTACAGCCTTATTCATTTGGTGAATCCTGTTTTGTTATCACGTTATAAATATATGAGAAAACACAAAGTTTAAATAGTTTTAGATATATATATATATAGAATAGTTTGTACTTTCGTTGAGAATAACGTTTGCCAGGTCAGCTTTTTTATCATTGCCCTTCAAACTGGAACACAAGTGCTAACACCCTACTGCTTGGTGGCAGTATATCTGGCAGTGCAGTGGTACCGCCCCAGTCGGACTTATATAGAGCAGGGTGTCTCAAGCTTTTGACTCCACTAATCCCTGTTAGTTTCCAGATGACAGCGAACTCCTTAAATAATTCACCCAAAGAAGATTGACTAAAACTTGAATAAAATTTGACTTTTGAATAAAATAAGGTTTTTATTTCACTAAAAGGTAATAAATACAGTTGCAAAAGAAATATCTTTTTATTGTTGTATGTGTTTAATATCTTATTTATGTGATAAGTGGGTTTGTTTCTTGTCGCAAATTGAGTCTATTTTAGGAGTAATTTTGAATGTCTCGCATAAGTATGTTGTGGCAAAGGGTAATAAGAAACACCACTTTGCGTGAGAGTTCGGAAACTCAAAAAAATAGCCCAAAAATCTATCAGACATCCTTTTTAAATCAGCTTGAAGTGGTTCTTTTCGTGGTAGAGCCACGCAGCAGCTCCAGTTGTTGCCGTATTAGGGCTGGCTTGAACCGGGGTAGTACAACGACCTCACAGAAAATAGGCGTGAAGTGGAAGTATTTATACT
>DWGO01000130.1:0-15185 GCA_018247635.1 Eurytides dolicaon deicoon
GTGTTACGAGCTTTATTCATTTTTACTTGGCTCAACTTGAATGCTTATTAATTTAAGACCGTGATAAGCTTGAATTCTTTTGAATGAAGGAAGGAAATGTCTTACCATTGTGAGTTATTATGCATTCTATTGAGTCAGGCGACATGCATTTTTAGTCTAAAATTTTTGAGTCGACTGTGGAAAGCGCGGAACGAAAATGCCTAGTCCTTTCTTTTAAAATGGCTTAATGTTTTCAAGGGTTCGTAAGGTTTTGTTTCTTTCTTTATTGGCTCGTACATTACTCCATGATTTCCTGAAGTAAAATTGTATGAATATAATAATTTTATAATAATTTACTTAATATGAATTTCATTTTATTTTATTTTGTTGTAATTTGTTTCAGAACATATCACAACGTTATTATAAACATGAGTTTAGACCTACGTAAAGTATTGCATTGAAAACAGTGAAATAATGAAAGCACGTTCTATGTATCACACGGAGCGCTTTATGGTAATCGAAATATGCCCAAATATGTTGTTAAGAGGGCAGAAAACTACCGGTAAGCATGCAAGGGATGAGCGAAGCTTTCATATTTTCCGAGCGGACCTGTGACGAAGCGATTTCTAACTTTCGGGGTTGGCGTGCATGTACAATTTTTAAAGCGTCTATAAACATTCCAACAAGCCTGTCGAGTGAAAGAATCGCTTGTTATAAAGTAATTTTTTTTCTAATATAAAAATAACACAATTTCCGTAAAAACCTATTTGAGAGCGCGTCAGTCGGGCCGTGGTTAAATCTTAGCGTTTTGCCACAAAGAGAGCCTCTAAAGCAAGTCGCCGCACATCCCCCCCGGGGGTGAGTCAAGAGTGATTACGAATTTTAATTATTTTTTTAAGCCGGTGGCGAAGAGGTGATGTTTCCCCAGTGTCGAGGCTTATGCAAACAATCGACTCGCACTTGGAATTAATCCGACTCCCCTGGTTTTTTTCCTTCGCGACAAGGAATTAACGAGCGAAGAAGTCATTAAGTCAGAAGATATTCGAGGATTCCTTTTAATTGCGGTTTCCTTGACGTCCGGCTTTTCTAATTGGTCCGTGTCGTCGGGTGGCGTGGACAAATTTAATTTCCTAATTCCACTGATTCTGTTTCTTCCTCTTTACATTGCATTAACAATTTGTAATGGATATTTTGAAAAAAACAAAATGTAAAAGAATTTAATGTAATAACTGTAAATATAATATTATAATGCTGGTCTTTGTCTGGGGCTTCGCTCGTGTGGATTTTTGTCACGTATTATTTTATGTAATTACAAAATGAACATGCAAACTATTTGATTTTTATAACCATATAGGTATATAGAAAGGGTTGAGTAGTGTTTTACATAACAAATTTAAATTCAAAGCTCTTTTTGAAACTGTATAACAATACGCTGATATTAGAAATTATTTGTTTCAAGATATTTTGGTGGGTGGAAGAAGACATTGTCATAAATACTGAAGTAACATAACAACAACGATAACGTCTCCATTTTAATGTCCAACACATGCAAATTTTCCGAGTAGCTTGGAATTTTTTAACTAGTAAAGATTGGCCGAGGTGGGACACATACACAGGAATTTCTTGTCATGTACATTGTTGAATGTCTCAACAAAAATTACTGTTGTTATTTAAGCTATAGTTGTTTTGCGAACGATTAAGTAATATATTTGGGTTTTACTAAAGCAACATTGTCAGATTTATACACGTAACACCAACCAATGTGAGCGTTGTAAAAGAATTTTGAATTCATACTCCGCGCTGTGTCATTACTGTGCATAATAGGGTCCTATTATCCAATTATTTCTAACCTTTCAGCGTCGGCCGCTTCAGTGCAGTCGTAATTACTCCACTTGCTAAGTTTAAACGTCGTACATGACAGTGTAAGTGATTGTATGTGGTGGCCCTTAATGAATTATTTGTGGCTCGCGTGGCCGCGCCAATCGTAAACCACTCTAATTGTTTGGGTCGTTACGTTATGACGTAGTATCAGTTTAAATTTCACGATTTCCCCCCTTACCACTGGTTGATTAGGTTTTGAGGAAGTACATAAAAAGTTCGTTAGTGAATTTCTATTTTGGTTATAAACTTCTACACCCATTCAACACATTCAAGGCAAAACTTGCTGACTATATTAAATCAGATGGTTCACTGTTGGCTAAATGAATGTGTAAAATGGGTATCGAGAAGTCTGCACGTATTGATGGCGAACTTTTTTTTTATAACTTACCTTTTGTACAGAATCGTTCTCATAGAATTGACTACTTAATGTCTTTATTTGAGAATAAAAATCTTTAAACCTAATTACACCTTACGCCTTTACGGCATTACGGACTTACTAACCGATTACCTAATCTATTTTTTATTTTAATGCGAAAATTCTTTCACACAGTTCACCAAAAAATATTACTCCATTCTACCGCAAAAACCAATGTGCAAGCATCACTGTATTTCGGTTTGAGGGGTAACTTTTCCAAATGTTAATGGGCGTAGAGATTTATCATGTAATGGATTTAAGTGACGAGCAGAGCGTAAAGACAACCAAAGTTTTCAACTACTGGGTTAATTTAGAATAGCGTGTTACACTATGAAGTTAAGAGCATCAGAAATTTAATGTGTTGTCTACCGGCTGTCGTAAAAATAAACATAAAGTAATTTATAAAATTTCATAAAAATAAACATAAAGTATAAAATGACGATATATATTTACCAATGGCACTTATCAGTAGCTTGGAGTATTCATTACTATTAAGTCGGTTTATTAACATCAGCGCCTGATAGAGGGTTTTTAGTACACCAAATTTGTAGTCGATATATTTTACTAAGTTTCACATTCACACCCTTTTATGTTTGTCTAGTCCTTACATGTTTTGTATTAATTCATACCTAATATTCACATGAGTTGGGGACTTAAACCGGATTGAAATGTAATGTGATCTCCATACATTTCCTCTCCTTCCACTAAGGTTCCTTATATAATCCTATGTTCCTTATATAATCGTTTGTTGTGGAATCATCGCATAACGAAGGGGTTAATGTTAAAAACATCTTTGTCAAATTTTGATTGTTAATATTGTTTGGTTTGTGAACAGCATTTACATATGTATAACCTATCATCTGATGCTTTTCTAACACCATGTGCGCTGTCCATGTGTGTTACAGACCCATTAAATTGTGACATCCTGGAAAGTAAATCATTTAAGGTTGACTATGATGAAACTGTGGTCAAAATGTTACCAGGTGACGATGGAGCTGTAGAAATAAAGGAAGTTAATAGCACGCCGAGTAGACACGAATCAATTCAAAAAAGCATTATGTAAGTTTATTTTAAAAATAATCAGTTTACTATCAGTATCGTTTTAAGAACTTTTATATTTATCGACATCTAAATATAGAAAAGTTAAAAGTATAATACAACCTTACATATATTCAAATTAATATTGAAAGTATTTATTGGTTTCAGAAAAATAATTTACGATAATGTTGAATTAGATCTGCTGAAGGATCCAAGATTTCTTAGCACTTTAATCGGATTGGGTTTTGCGTTCGTATCCGACGTTACTTACTTAGCTATGGAGCCTATGTTATTATTCTCCTACGGTTATTCTAAGGTAATTATTTTTTTTATTTAACATTGGTCTCTTAACTTAATATTCTTTAGAGTAATTATTTCAAAATAGCATTTAAATATAAAAAAATAATATTCAAATACACATACATGCTTGAAGTAACTTCATAATTAATTGTGTTAGTGCTTCATTTAATATACAACCGTAAATGCTGTCCTTGATTATTGTAGTATTATTTCAATGTATCGTAAAATGTAAGAAAAAAATATTTCATCCTGCACCGATCATTGCCTAAGTGGTAGGAGATAGATCATCTTATATCTCTAGGTGACGAGCGCAGCACAGAGCCAAGCACACTCTGTATGGTACTGTATTGTTACGAGCAGGCGTGACGTCTACCATCAGATGCATGATTTGCTCGTCTCGTTTCCGAAAGGCCAATCTATTCTAATTTACGATTAATTGCTTGTTAATCGTTATTTGACATGATTTGGGTTGCTAGAACGCCTTAATATAAGGTTTATTTTGATTAACAATTAATCACTGATCATTTGATAATCAATAGGAAATCGAGTTTCTAGTAGCGTTTTTTCGTGATCAACGAGCTGTCAAAAGTTTGACCAGCTAATATGTAAATTTGGCCGATTGTTTGTTTGTTAAAAATTATTTGAAGCTACAATCTCAATGTTAATTAGGAGAAATAAACTTTTTTCCACTACATAATACGTTGTTAATTTATTGCGATTTTATTTTACCTAAAAACATGTTATTTTAAAAAGCTTAAACATAATCCCATGTCATTGGTACGTCGTAAGCGAAAACACCATGCCATTACAGGCAATACCAAATTTAATAAATGAAATTGACATAAGAAATAGTAATTTTTCTAATATTTCTTTACTACGGATAAAAGATAGTTTTGGCGCGCCATTTTGTATAACACAATAAACAAATTCTCTTAAAGCCAACAATAGCATATCAATGCCACTGTCTTTACTTTTTAAAAAAGAGATAGCTATACTATAGACAGAGACAGAGCTATGATATTGAAAGAGACATAGCTGTACAATAGACAGAGATAACTAATATTCGTTGACGTAATCATTCATTTCATTCGATATCAGTGGTTAAAATATGATCAGCTAATTTTCTTTCAACAAACCTTTCAGAAACCCGAGGCGTGCTAACAAGATGTAAACAGCTGATCATTTTAAACATAATTTTACGTGATTACTGCTTTGATTGACGTTTCAGAAACCGGGCGTTAATCTCGTAAAAAAAATGCAAACTATTCTTTAAATGAATATACCCCTAATGATTTCTCTGAGCATTAAGCTGTGACAGTTATAGCATAATGTCAAACAAGTGTCACTTTTAAAAAATTCAGTATTTGAGAGATGTATTTATACAGCCCATAATATTTAAATAATACGTATTAAAATTAAATATGCATCCTTTTTCTTACTTTTTGCATTTTTAGTAACCGTTTACACAGCTCGAATAAGAATTAAAAAGCGCAGCTAAAAGACACAAACAGATCTTAAATGTTTCATAAAATATATACCGATATTTAGAATACTAAAATATTTTTGATGGTCTTTTAAATTGCAAAGTTTATGTGTTATTATTAGTTCCTCCAATAAAAATAAAAATAATAGTTTGAAGACGATTTTGACGGCATTTTAAAGATGGCCTAAAAGAATCGAATAAAAAATTACCATAACTAACACGTAATTATTACTTTTCTCGAATTATTTATCGTTTCAAATTAATTTATCTCTAAACAAGGAAAAATTAATAATAGAATACGGGCCGCTACTATAAGTATTTCTATAATAAAAAAAAATTAACGTTATTCCACAGAGCATAACACTACGTTTATTCCCGCCATTTTTTTCACTAACTATCTGAGATTTCCTAGTGCATATTAAACGATTAATTATGGAGATCGGTGATATTCAAAAAGTTGCAAACCGAAAAGGAATGACCACGGAAGTAGAAAAATTACGTGAAAAAGTTTCGGGAGAAAATGCAAAAATAATTAAATTAAAGGTATACTTTATTTATATATTGTATGTATATCTAAATATTATGCGCAAACTGGTATCCATTACTGCGAGTCATACCGATTTACCACAATAAATGTTATTTGAATTTGAAAAACTTGTTCGTAGTCAAATAATGATATCACTAGTAATCTAAAGATATTAATTTATTTAGGATTTTTTGCTATTATTTCATACTTATTATTATTTTCTTACTATTTCTTACTATCGACCGAAATTTTAAATTTGTTTGCCACTACGATTGCTTCTGTAGTAATGTACAGTTTAATTCATGATTACATTTTACGTGACCTGAGAGCATCTCTTGTAGCTAACGTTTGTACGAGCACATAATTTTTTCAAGCTCGGAAAAGCTCCTGAATTTTTTTTGTGAAAGACCTTTTTAGGTTGTAAATATGATCCTTGATATTGATGATACCTCGAGATCAAATTCCTTCCTTTTTGTAATTGCCTCTATTTGAATAAGATTACCATTAGTCAAATCTTGTCATTATGTAGTATTTGTACTTTAATCTAACATGAATTCATGTCCTATTAAAATATTTTTATAAATTATTTTCATTCATAAAAATGAACGGAACTTGAAAAAACCGGTTTCATCGTCAAAAATAATGTATTATGAAGTGGTTAACTATTTCAGCAAGCCGGTTCGAGTCTTAAAATTTCCTCTCTTTATAAATGCGGGACTTTTTTTATAGATGGTAAGCTAGATTTGAGATTTACATAGTGATTGGCGATATAAATAAAATTATTCGAAAAAGGTTTTCGTTTTTGTATAATTTAACGTGTTCCACCAATCAGTGTTTTCGTAGTAATGTATTAACAAAATTATTTTTTAATCAGTACTGTTTTATTTTAATTATGAAATGCTCTGGTTGTACCTACATAAAGTATAAAGTGATTTTGAGAGTTCGCGGGTTATCAAAGTATTGAGTTGTTTGAATCTAAAGTCGCCTTTAGCGTATAATTCAAAAGATTAAGTTTCTATTTTTACATACACAGTTTTGATTAAATGACAAGATTATTTAATATTTTCGGATTCTTTCCTTGGTAACTTTTTTCGCTGTTTTCAGTAGCGTCTGTTTAGTTATTTACTTCTGTTCTTCTCTTGACGTTATAATAATACGAAAGTACTTGTAAGATGTAAGATACAATATCTCTACGCTCAGTAATACGCTGACAAAATTGCCCTTTAAACCTGGAACACAGTACTGCTTACCCATTACTATTTAGCGATAAACTAACTGACAATGCAGTGGTACCATCCCAGGCGGGCTCTGCAAAGAAATCCAAGAGATCGTTTTTAGGATAATAAGAATAGTCCTATTAACTTAAAGTCGATACAACCTGTTATAATACCTCTGCTGGCAACAAACTATGATGTAGTTTTGGGGATCCGATTGTTTTGAATTTATGTGCTTTATTTTGATAATATTGTAAAATGTTGTGCATTTTAAACATAAATTTTATCTATAAACGATGTAAAAAATATAAGAAACATATGTATACCCGCTATATGCTATCACCAGGAGCCACCAAAAAGCGATGCCGTAAAAGTATAGTTCAATTAACCTGTTCTTTTCTCAACTTTTATTATATCGATATTAAGGTGGCGCAAGATACAGCCTACTGGGAGTTGAAGGAGAAGCTGCGTCAGGTCGAGAAGAACCATGAACGGCTACAGCAAAATATGGTGGAAGTGCAGATGCAGCACGAAGCGATATCGGGGCAGTACCAGGACGAGCTTCGTCTCCGCCCTGAGACGCTTAATAAGTTATATTCATTCAATTGAAAGATTATTAACAAAAATTAATAATACTAACAAGTCAATAAATAAATTAAGAATAAAAATACTAATAATAAGAAGTTAAAAAAATACAAATAGTTTGACCCGTGAGTTTCTACGCTATTAAGTATTTGTTACGTCAGTTTTTATATCAGTTTATATGAATATTCATTGAAAATCTAATGTCTTCATTACAAAAACTTGATCATAATAAGTTGTAATTCTTATGTTATTTTTCAAATAAATTAATATTGTAAAATTCATTTTAATATAAACAAGGGGTAGTTATTAAAATAAATCTAGGGACCTATTCGGGTAAAAGTACTCATAGCCCTTACAGAATGTCCGCATACAGCAAAAAGAGTTGAATGTATTATTTTAGATCTGATGAATGAGGTAATCGAAGGCCTGTTCTTTTAGCGGCTGATGACACGCCTGTTAATCATCGATAATGTCATATTTAGCTGACACTATCTTTCAATAAAGCAAACCACTTGTTTAGTCGACGACTTTAAAAATAAATAGCACCTGTGAATGTAATAGTTTCTGTTAGTTTAATTATGTTCTATATATATCCGCAATCGGGGTCTAGGTTGTCCAGCACTCGGGAGATCTGCGGTGTACTGGTGGACTACAGCGAGGGGCTGAAAGAGACCCTATCCCGTTGCAAGGCGGATCAGGTCGCATTGTACGACGCTTACCACAAATCTGAGCAGCTGGTGCGTGAAATCAAGAACAAGCAGGAGCAGAAAAACGAGGGGAATGAGCGGCTCATAGAGAGTTTACGCGAGAAAGGTCGGTAAAAGAAATTGGCGATAGAATCTCAATCAACTTCGTCACAGTAGACGAAGTCAAGTTGCAGTGGCATGACCTACTAGTAACCTTAATGATATATTAAATATCTTGTAGCGCAAATAGTAAATAAAGAAAGAGGAATTTAAACTTGAATTTTCGACAAATCAAAATTTTTAACATATTAGCTTATTTTCAAATTTAATTTATTAACATTTATATTTATCTTAAATAATTAAGACTTATTATTAGTCATCTGTAATATGCTTTTCTTTTTATAAAAAGTAAGAGGTCTTTGATCAAATCTTCGGCCCAATTTTTTTTAAAAGATAAAGTAACGAGACGAGCAAGTCGTGCGCTCGATGGGAAGCGTTACGCCTGCCCATAACAACACAGTACCACACAGAGCGTCTGCTTAGCTTTGTGCTGCGCTCGACACCCAAACTGCCCTTCAAACCGGAACACAGCACTGCTCACACACTACTGCTTGGCTGCAGAATATGTGGCAATGCAGTGGTACTGTTCCCGTCGGACTCTGCAAGAGTAGGGCTCATATAGAAAAGAAAATTTGAGCACTTGACAATCGTTGGTACAGTATTAAAGCATTCGTACAGTGAGCGCCAGTAACGAGCGATATATCGCATGGGGTGGCAAATGCAATACGTTACCGAAACATACATTCTAGTCACGTAGGGTTATCAAATAAAAGAAAAATCTATATTGAGTAAAGGTGGGGGAAACTGACACCCTAGTTATATCTCACACAAAATAAAACTACCAGAACAACATAAATTTAAAAGAACACTTCTTGATATTTGAAGTGAATAAAATCGTCTTAGAAAGGCGTGTGTTGTGTATTCGGGGCGCGTTCGGTGATTTTACAACGCTCCGCGGGTACGGGGAGTTGCGATTTGATGCAATTTTCCGAACGCCGTAGCGGTACCCGTGGGGACCATAGAGGTCCGACTGTGAAATAATTACGAGATTAACAATACACGCGCGTTGGTAGCGGCACGCGATGTCCTCCCGCGAATGAGCCAATTCTAGATAAGCCGTGGCTTTTGAATGTCACTAATTGGAGTACATAAGCCTGCGAGAGCGTGGACACTGGACATTCATGAAGATAAATTGCATAAATCGGCATAGATTATTTATTATGTTCGACTTACGTATATGACAACTTCTATTGCTTATAGTATATTTATGCTAGCCTGGTGGTTCGATATTTCGTTGTATATTTTTTAATTCTTTTAACAGATTTTTATAAATGGTAGGACGATTGCAGAGTCCAACTAGGGCTGTACCACTGCATTGCCAGTTATTCTGTCGCCAAGCAATAGTTTGTTAACACTGTTATATTTAATTTGAAGGGCAATGATGTCAAAGAGATACATCTTAAATCTTTGGCTAACGAGCGCATTACAGAGCCAAGCAAGCTCGTTCTGTGTGGTACTGTATTGTTATGGGCAGGCGTGATGCTTACCATCAGACGACGACTTGCTCGGCTCGCCACTTTATCTCATAAAAAAATGACATCGTGTTTTGCGCATTGATAGCTTATATTGCTTATAAGTTGTTTATGCTGACTTGGTGGTTCGTTTTATCATTAGTGATTTTTCAATTCTTTAAACAGATGGTATCATCAGCACGGATGTGATCATGTCGACCATATGACCAACGAGTCGTTAAAACGTCTCTGAGTTTATGCATTAACAAAGTAAAATCGAACTCGAATGAAATCATTATGATTAAGATTCTATTCTGCTTTTATAGCAGTTAACTTCTCTATATATCTTTGCTTATCAATGGACGTAGTTGCTTTTGCGAGATAGACCAGGTTCCGAGTGCTTACGTCGGCGTCCGGGGGATCGGAGTGGCCCGGATAGCGAATATCGCCGATTGATACCGCAGCTCGGTCCCGGGGGAGGCACGCGGGAAAAATATGAAACTGCGGTCATACATATTTAAGGCGGACCAATTCGTGCACGTCTCCCATGTCCAATTTAGTGGTGCGGCCCACTTGAGTGTGCTTGATTTGATCGACTTCCCTTACGTGCGACATAGAAGTTTGTTTATTCAACAAGAAGACAGTCGATCTCACGGTCGTCTGAATCATTTGTTATTTTCTTTATTTAAGAAATTAGACTCCAAGTATGTCATGTGATTTAAAGTAAGTTGCCTGTGCTAGTCGCAGAGATAATATTAATAAATAATTACTAGACATAAAGCTAGGACTTCTTAATTCTATCTTTATGTCTGGTAATTATTATGCCATTTGTATCAGTGGAACTTACTCCATATGGACTCTGAAAAAGAGCGCTAAAAGGCGTCGTACTATTAACGCAAAATCCTTATTCCATAATATATTCTAAGGCAATTATGGGCAGATATTTGACCCCAGAGATATTGAATTTTTACACAATTAAATCTGCAATACCTGTAATATCGTGAAAATAGTTCTATTTAAAACAAAATATGTACTATGTATATATTTTATCATTTCAAAGAGTGTGATAACCAAAGGAGGTCAGTGGATAGGTCATGTTACACGTTATCCTTCAGTCTCCCTAACATATCTTAGTTTACAGAGAGGAATCGATCGAATCTCTAATTGTCCAAGCTTCAAGTTACTTACAGTGTGCCTAGCAATTTCAGACGCGATGGAAAGACCCGTGTAATTATACGAAAAGACGTTGACGCTGTAGCGAACGTTGCTCTATAAATATTCAATAGACGGTCCATTGGATGGTGTAGTGACGTAATTCAGAGCACACTGACCCGGATTCGAATTAAAAAAAACCATTTAAATTTTAATTCGCTTGTAATAAGATTTTATTTCATTTCTTATCAGGCTCTTAAGGTTATTGTAAGTGGTAGGACCCTTGCTTAGTCATGGCTGACTGGGGCGGTACCACTGCATTGCCAGACATTCGGCCGCCAAGCAGTAGTGTGTGAGCACTATTGTGTTCGGGTTTGAAGGGCAAGGATACCAGTGAAATTACAGGTCAAAGAGATAGACCATCTAAAACCTCTGGGTGACGAGCGCAGCACAAAGCCCAGCACGCTCCGTATGGTACTGTGTTGTTATGGGTAGGCGTGATGCTTACCATCAGGTTTACAACTTGCTCGTCTCGTTACTTTATCTTGTAAAAAATAACAGTTGGTATTTTTTAAATTCTTTTAACAGATTTTTATAAGCGGGGATTGTTATAAGGCAGAGTCCATTTGATCGAGAAAGTAATAACTAAGAAAGATTTAGATGTTTTCCAACTACCTGAACTTGAATATTGTAGTTTCAGTAATGGTTACCATACATAGGAAAATACCAGATACCATAAAATGTTGATCCACAACGGTGATGGCTTGATTCAGGTTTAGAATGTCATTACGTTTGGTTTGTTCTTTAAGAGATGAAGTATCGCGACGAGCACGTCGTACGCTTGACGGTCAACAGTGCTTACATATTACTGCTTAACGGTAGAATTGCTGTGTAACTACGGGGCATAGAGATATAACATATTAAATCTCCGGATGACGAGCGCAGCGCAGGGCCAATTGGGTTGTATTGTATGAAAATGCTTGTTGTTTTACCATCAGGCGCATCACTTGCTCGTCTCCTCACTCTATCTCCTAAAAAAAATACAGTGATTTCATCTCAGGCGGGCTCTGAAAAGGGGTCCTGCCACTTTTCAATTTGACAAGTTAGTGTGACAGACGTGGCTAAATCGGTAACCTGTAGACCATATTGCGCCGTCATGAGACCGTTTAGTGGGTGGAAAAAACCACAAAAAGCCAAAGCGGTGCACTGGGTGCCGAGAGTTGTATTAATGACGCTGCATTGATCATTTATTCGATATAAAGTAACATTCAAAGTGAAAGTCAAAAATTATTATTCAAAATTGGATTGGTTTACAGTCTCTTTTTGAAGTTAACATTAATAACATTTATCAACTTTTCGGAAAAAAAAATTCCTCAGTCCCGAGAAGAACAGGCGAAAGAAAGTAAGCGGGACTTTCAACTCTTTTTGTTTTTAAATAAATTTTTGTTTTTAAAAAAAATATGTTCACAATTTATATTCAAAAATTTCTATCACAATATATTATTTTCTATTCAAGATTGCGTTGATAAAAAATTTATAATTCCACACCTTTCACGTTACAATGGGATAAAGCGATCAACGCCGATTTGTACGTAATCAACATTAACGACATTACGAAACCTCTAACAGGCGTTTGAAGCCGAGATTACCATCATAAAGTAACGACAACGAAGTAAGTTAAACACGACAAAAGCGTTACAAAATCAGCAGCCGAAAATCTTACTTTAGAGCGGGACGTTTAACGAAATGTCGGACGCATTACGCGCGACTGTTGACAAATAACCGCAAATTGTGATTGTGACTCCTTGAAAGGGTTAATAATGGGCGCGAAGGCGTGGGATTGTGCTCAGACTGAACGTAATTCAGTTAGAAAGCTTTCTTGAGCGTAGATTGAGGTATTGTGCGGGCGTGTTTAGGTAAACAAGGCCGTCGGATGGTGATTGTTCGCGATTAATAATTGTCGCGATCCTTACAAATACACTTGTGGCGACATGACATCGTTTATATATTTTATAATCTATGACATTGTTTGACATGTTAATATAGTTCATAGTCTATGACAGTCAGCTACGTAGCCGCGTCTTGCGGCTACCTGTTAACTCATGTATTACGCCATAAAAATTCAGCTTCTTAGCCACGTCATGCGGCTATCTGTTGTAATCATGTAATACGCAATTAAAAGTACAAGATCAATTGTTTGCGCTAAACCTGGACTTTTCACTATCCGTAACCTACGCCCTGGTCGATCCTTCCATCGAACACGCATCTTCGGCTTTTTGGGGGAGCCGATTGGACTTAAGTTCCACGCGGTTATACTCGCGACCACGTCACTATAAACTCCTTCGACGTCCACCGCGCAATTCCCCTGACACTAAATAACATTTTCGTTAATTTACTGTGGTGATTTCGTTAATTGACAATTGAAATTTTAGTAATTGATATTGTTCAATATTATTTTTGGATGTTTTGGTTGGTGCTTAAAGTATAAAATTGCAATATTACATGTGAAATATTGTGGTTTAAATTGTCTTTCATTTAAAGTGTCATTGCTTTTCATAAAAAGTGAAAAATATCACAAAGTTTTTGCACAGATTGCTTCGATCAGTTGTAATAAAAAAAAACAACAAAAATAAATAGGCATCCGTAACGGGGAGAACTTTTGTCATGTGTGTAGAGGTCTCCCAAAGCCTTGTTTGTACTCAATAAAAGAGAGATGATGCGGAATAATCGATCCGACAAATAAGAGGGCTCATCCATAATGCGTCTCGATTCATCGCGATACACAATTCGATGGGCTCGAATTAGAATCGATTCTGATTATCTGTTCGACTATATGCGTTTCTGTTATTTCACTTAATGGGTACAATACGTTTGTACGTGTACAAAGTTGTGGGTAATGCATGTCTCTTAGAGATCCCTCCCGGAGACAAAACTATTTTACATTTTTAATATATCGAAATCAAATATTGATGCTCTGAAAATTATCAAACATATTAAGCTTCTGTAAATTTAAAATAAAAAGAAATGTTTTTCTTTTTTTACGAAGTGCAAATTTTTGCCGGACTGGTGAAAAAAGCGAATATGAAGCTGTTAAGTAATTAAATGTAAATGAATCAATGGAACGTCGAAATGTTTATTATAAAGAGTTCCTATAAGATCACACGACTTTTGTCCGTTACAGATCAAAAAGAGACGTATGTATTTTTCTATAGCCATTGATTAGTTTCTCTTGTCACATCAAAGAGCCGAGGGTCCATTGTATGATCGGGTATAATATTTTCATCAATTTTTCTCTATTCCAAGTTTGATGTGTATTGGGACTCTGTCGTGTATGGATGTTTTTTCTATATTATCATACATGCCCTAAGTTTTATACAATATTTTAAATGATGATGTTAAAATTATACGTCTATCCAAATCATCTCAATAATTCAGTACTTTTTATCCTCTAAAAATCTATTTTGGACGTATCTGTTTTTTTTAATCACTAGATAGAGTTTATGTATATATTATAATGTATATTGCTACTTCACACTTTGACAGTAAAATAAGCAAGACCAAGTAGACCACGATAAAATAGGCAAACCTATCGGATAAGCTGGTCTATCCATATTAATTGATAGTTAAGTTCAGGGGTACACGCCCTTTACATTAATAGTAAATGTATTGGTATCACAAGTCACGATCGAATTTACCTATCATTAATATATATAGGCCATACCTAACACGTATACCTAACACCTCTTTCGTCACGTGTAAGTACCTGATCTGTATATATCTACCAGGTCGGTTTCGGCGATTGCAACTCCTAATTTATGAGATAGTTTGGTGACTATATCATGAAGGTTCTCCTCTTTATTTTCTGGAACGCCAATTATCTCTAGGTCATTCGACAAAGTTTCCTGATCCTTTTTGTTGTAGTCATGTCTTAATTGTGTGACAAGATCTTCCAGGATGTCTTCTTGGCTTGCCTTCTTTTCTATGGCCGATAGACGCTGTTCCATATTTTGTATTTGGGTAGAAAAGAGTGAGAATTTATTTTGCCATGATGTCATCTCTTCTCTTAGCTGCTTCATTTCTTCACGGTAAAGAAACATTTCCTTTGTTACTTTATCCATGGATGCCCTGGATGAGCGTAGTTCATCTATTAGCGTCTCAATTGTCTCTTTACCAAGATCCTTATTTATGATACTCATGTCCGAATCAAGGTTACCAGGAGAGTGATATAAGTCTGTAAGCGGGGATGTTTCGTGTAAGGTGTCATCAACAGAAGCACTAGTCTTTCCTTGTCGCGTGCTATTTATTGCGCAGTTTGGGCAGCTCCATTTTTTTGATAATACAGTACTTCTCCAGTC
>DWGO01000131.1:0-15181 GCA_018247635.1 Eurytides dolicaon deicoon
GTTCACAATGAGTAGGTTTGAAGGATGTATATATCTGTGTGTCATCTGCGTATACATGGTATACCACTTACAAAATAAGATGAAGCTGTTATTTTGAAATCATAAAATATCGAAGCTGTATAGCATGTGCAATATTTATTAAATACACGTGACCAGTGTGTATAAATACATGGTATGAAATTGGACCGCGCCGTTCTTTTGTTTTTTGAAGTTATACAACGCAATATGACTGTTTATTGGATTAGCTGTTAGGAATGTTCAACGTTCGATTTTGATTTCGAAGTTTGTAAAAGAGACGCATATGAAACGTTCGGTTCAAAACCGTTTAATTGCTAATATCTAGATTGTAGTTTTTGATGAAATTTGTATATACTATGTATGGATATTATTCGTTTATTTATTGTTTCCAATTTGTTGCGAAAGCAATATATGAGTATTGAAATGGGCGGACTATATTCAGTCCGTATGCATTCTTTCCCTGTCAAATCTGGATGTCAATATAATTTGTGGTATGTGCAAAAACATATGTATACTTAATACATTTATAATTAACAAATATTCACGTGAAATATAATCATACTTATAAAAAATACAAATGCAAAGTACTTTTAGGAGTACACTGAAATAATGTTAATGTTGTGAGATATAAAAAGCACACATTCACACACTCCCATACCCAAGATCGTCAATGTCCTTCCGACAATATTCAAACCATTCCTTCGTCCAGTCATCATCAGATGATGATTTTGTAACAAGCCATTCATAAACATCTTATATTTCTGAGTGACGAGCGCAGCATAGAGCCTAGGACAGTGTACTACTGTGTTGTTATAAGCAGGCGTAACGCTTACCATAAAAAAATAGCACTTGTGGGGTTACCTACGTTAATATATTCTTCAAATTGTGTTTGTTATAAATCGCAAAAGTAAATCCAATCAAAACTTCATATAATAGTTGTAATACTGTCATTGACTATCAAAACTGTTCAAAACTAAACACAGGTGGTATGTATAATGATTTCTTCTATTTACTCGACTCTCTACTCACTTAATGCAATGCGATAAAATCTTTCAAATAAAAGGCTTTTTCAGTTTATTCTTTGAAATACCTGGGAATTATTAGGGATAAAACGTATATAAAGCACTCCAGTATTTTGTTTTTGTAAGTACTATTATGTCTCGGTTTGAAGGGTAATGATGCTATTGCAATTACTGAGCACAGAGATGTAACATTTTAAATCTCTGGGCGACGAGCGTACTGTACAACGATGCCAGTTTTGTGAGGCACTGTTTTATTATAGGCAGGCGTGTCGCATACCATAAGCGCACGATTTGCTCGTGTTGTCACATTATGTATTAAACTAAACATAGACCAATCCGCACGTGGCGATTTGTGCTTTTATACCTTCTGTGCAGATGAAAGCTATGAATATAGATTAGAAAATAATAACCTATACATATAGGTTATTATTTTCTAATCTATATATTCATACGTTATTATTTTCTTTCTTATAGTTAGTTTGTGAACGTTTTTCTAGGTTTTCGAAGTGAATTAATTGAATGTGTATACGTTTGTAAGAAAAAGATATTTTACATATTGCAATGCTACTTAAAAAAAAGACATCTTAACTGAAATATTATTACAAAAAGCAGGTATAGATTAAGAAGCGATTATATTGTATATGTTCTGATGTTACCTCTGCATAATGTTTATTTTATGAGAAAACAGATGAATGAAAATATATATCATCAACTCATCTATTTATACCTACAAGATCTTCTTGATTTCGAATAAATAAATATGAGGAGAATTTTGAATGTCTTTTTCAGTAATGGCCATTAAAAAGCAGTGTAAACTTCTTATGATAAATGAGCTCAAGCTAATCTTTAAGGAAAAACCCAAATAATTAAGGAAAATGGTTATGATAATATCAAAATAAAACTGGAGTAGTCAATTTTGAAACAAATCTATAACCATCATGTTTCTATAAAAATATGTTCAAGAATATTTCATCGATAACACATATTGTATATGTGCCTAATCCATTAAGATTATAGAAACTATTATTATCATATTATCATTTTCTAAATCTTTTATTAATCTATTATTATCACTTAAGCACATTATTTTAAGCAAAAATAATTTATTTGTAAATATAAATTGTAAAAATAATTTATTTGTAAACAAAATTTGTAATCAAAAAATAATTTATTTGCAAAACATAAATTGTTCAAAGTTCACGGAAAAAAAGGCAAATGAAAACCTTTAGTGTGGCGCACCGATTAATGAGAGTGTAAATTGCTTTCTCACTTCTTATCAATACATACAATTTATGTTCTTCAGGAGACCTAACAGCATTTGCAAAGATTAAAAAAGAGTGTGAAATTTACTTGCAGACAAAATTGCATGTTGATAATTCTCAATTAATATGTATATAACGAATACCTTTGACGTCTCACTTCGAGCTTAAATGAAGATAAACTGATATAAAATAGGTACAAGAGGTAGTACAAAAGTATGTTTACTTAAGAGTATGACATTTTGCATATAACTTTTTTAAACGTGTTGTTTCGTTCGAAGGAAAAATGTGGTTTTTACTTTCTGCTCAAGAATTGATTCCTTTGATTTTCTCAATCGTAGACTATTTTAATATCGTATTACTTTTTTCAATGTTTCTTGAGATCAAGTGATAAGACGAGCATGTCGTGCGTCAGATGTTAAGCGTCACGCCTGCCCATGGCAACACAGTACCATACAGAGCGTGCATGACTCTGTGCTGCGTTTGTCACCCAGAGATATGAGTTGGTCTATCTCTTTGCCCTGTAATTTCGCTGGCAACATTGCCCTTTAAGCCAAAAAACAGTAGTGCTTACACATTACTGCCTAGTGGCAGAATATCTGGTTGTGCATGCAGTGGTACCGCCCCAGTTGGACTTTGCAAGATGTCGTAGGTGTATGAAATAAAATGGACTCGGATTGAATAATTTTCTATGAAACGCGAGTGATTTCAATATAAAAACGTAACGTAATTGTCTTGTGAAAGGTATCTTCTCTTATTTTTTAACGAGATTTTGTGACGAGACTAGCAAGTCGTGCGCCTGGTGGTAACCATCGCGCGTGCCGATAACAACACACTACTACACTAAATTACGTGGCTCTGCGCTGCGCTCATCACCCAGAGACATAAAATAGTCTATCGCTTTGTCCCGTAATTACATTGGAATCATTTCCCTTCAAACCGGAACACTAGTTCTTGCACACTACTGCTTGGCTTGCTCTATTAAATATCTTTTGTGATTACATAAGTTTATTTAACACTTCGCAATGCCCGATGAAATTAAATTTCATGATGATGGTGAACTAATTCTGTTATATGCCAATTGTAATAAAGCGTGCGATTATTGTCAATTTTTTAATTAATTGTTGAGAAATTGTAATCGTTAGCAAAGCATAAGCAGTTGCAACATATCCTTATGTGGTTAATACTTTATTACGAATTTAATTGCAAAGACATTGGTATTTTAGGAAAGCTACAATGTGCGGTATTAAACTATGTAACTAGAGTGCTGTCTCAAAACCATTATATTCCCGTATAAGGAGCCTTTTATCTTACTTAAGCTTCACTTACTATCTACATGCAAGCGCATCCATGTGTGGTCTTTGCATGATTAAACATGCAAGTGATCCGACTACATGTATAAGTAATCATGTTGCAGTCGACAACTTTGACGTCACATTCTAGAAATATCCAATATCAAAAAGGGCTCCATTAACAGTAAAAAAAAAAGTAAACACTATACAGCACATAAACACAGAAAACATGATGTTAAAAAAAGTATTTTCAATAACTTTATTTTATTTTACCAAGCCATAGATCACAAATTCGTCTTTTGTTTCGATCTTAATTATGTGAAATCTTCGCTATCAGTGAACTTTTTTTTAATTTAACTTGTACACTACAGGGAAGACGTTTGAGTCTTCCCCAATTCCTTCCAAAAGTTTCTGCCGTGAAGCCATTGATTTCTGAAACCGTCGACGTTGTCTCGCCATCACCAATAGTAAACGATTTTGGCAATTCTTTTTTTAATCATTAAAAGCGTGATGAGTTACATATAAAATTCACTGTCATTAGATCTTACACTGCTAAGAGATAAAGGAAATCATTAAAATCAAGTGGTAAATGTATTTTGGGGATGTCTTTAGATTCATTCGACGTCAGTGATAAATTATTTTTAAAAATTTACTAATTTTGTTCTAGGTAATCCTATATAGAAGCACGAAGGTCTTGAGTAATTTAATCAGTATCTCGGGTATTTTCATTATCTCATCCTTAATGGAGTGCACTTTGCAAATTTCTGCTGCAACGAGCAGAGAGAGAAACTTACACAATATAAGTAAAACAGCTGTGAGGTACTTAACGCTTAACATCACAAATTGTTATTGCTTTCTTCAAATACCTCTATAATTTGTTAAGGTAGTTTATGTTGAGAAATCGTCCACATTTTCTTCATTGTAAACAAATTCTAACGAAGTTAACATTACATTTTCTACATTTTATTTAACATGAATGAGTTGTGAACAGCTATATAGTTCTCATAGTCTCTACAAGTGGTACGACTCTTGCAGAGTCCGAAGCGGAGGTACTACTGTATTGCCAGATATTCTGCCGCTAAGCAGTAAAGTGTAATAACTACTGTGTTCCGGTTTGAAGGGCAATGATGCCCGTGCAACTACAAGGCAAAGTCTCGTTACTTAATCTCATTAAAAAAATGGAGGAATTTTGTATAATTTGTTACATATTTATATTATACATAATTATATGATTTTATTTGATTATTACTTATATCTGTGATTATATATTAGTCACTACTATAATGTATATTAACAAAGTAGCTAAAAGCTTTTGATTGCTGACTCATTTCGGATTGCATTTGATTAATCTGTTGAATGAAAATCAAGTTTATATTGTTAATTGCTTTTAGGTTCTAGATCTAGGTGTGCTATCGTTTGTTTATTACAAGCCTTTTGTCAATATGAGTATGCCACGTTGGTAATTATTCTCAACTAAATTTAGTCATTACGTCAGTTAGGTTTATACTAACCAACTTCTAAGATCCTAATAGTTCTAAGGGTTCGCCGAACTATCGGAGGTGTATAACATAAATGAGCCGGACATCAGAAAATATACTAAACACTTTTGAAAATGGATTGTGGCTTATAAACTAACTAGTATTAGCTACTGACTTAACAAATACTCGATGTTCTACCTAGGGAATCCACCAGCACTGTCCGTCATAGCAGCCTGTTTTCGGGGGTACTAGAACATGGAGCCTGTCTTCTTACTCAGCCTCTTTTACAGTTGCCAACTGACTTACCCTAATTGGTCTGTTTCTAAGCGTTCGCTCCAAGACATCAGGCTTCTTACCGATTTACAGAGGATTTAGTCTTGAGCACCGCCGCTTACCACAGTTTGGCCGCGGAGCATATAAAGAATGCTTTTTTTACGAGATAAAGTGACGAGACGAGCAAGTCGTGCGCCTGATGTTAAGCGTCACGCTTGCCCATAACAACACAGTACCACATGGAGGGTGTTTGGCTTTGTGCTGCGCTTGTCATCCAAGGATATAAGATGGTCTATCTCTTTACCCTGTAATTGCGCTTGTATCATTGCCCTTCAAACCGGAACACAGTAGTGCTTACACATTACTGCTTGGCGGCAGAATATTTGGCAATGCACTGGTACCACCCCATTCGGACTCTGCAATAGTCCTACCACTACTTGGAATACTGACTTTAGCTTTATCTGAAGCCGTGATTCTTCAGTGTATTATTAGTTATTTCTATTATGGATTGATCATAATTTTATTATTATTGTATGAGGTATGTAGCCGTAACATATTTGGAGATCAAATCACTAGGCGCACCCCCCAAAAGCAAAGAAAGAATCTGAAAATAAGTAAAACAAAAAAAACCCGACACAATTTTCCCCCTTACATAATTAACGTTCGCGTTACAAAGCAAAATTATTCATAAATAAGCGTCCTAATATCATGTGATTTATAATTATAATAACCGTCACGCATTTCCTACCATCTAATTGAAATATCTCATAAATATCTGGGTACGACCCGTGAGCGTTGCTGGATCACTAATGTCTTGGTGGAGTTGTACTGTTAGCGATTCTTCTAAATACCGATAGCCTCTATATATAAAGTTCAATATTAAAAACAATATACATATCATCAATATCATATATATTATTAAATGTATATATATAACTATAAGAAAAAAGCGGTATATTTTGCATTTTCTTTGACACTTTCAAAAATTTTATTACGTTAATATTAAAAGAAATATAGTGACTAAACAAAATTTTAAGATGTAATACGTGAAATTAAAGTTAAGAACAAACAACAGTAACAATTATATAAAAATATTAGATTTTTATATATATTAGAGTCCGGTTTTCCAAAATTTGAACACGCCATATTTCAAACATTTTCCATCGTTCATGGGATATAAGGCGGATATGACGCGATAAAAATAGTAACATTATTTATATTATTCAGTACTCGTGCGAATAGATAAAGTTATTAAAACAATGTAAATTGATGATAATTCCTCCTAAACACGAATGTGATTGTGTTACATTTATTGGTATATAGGTTATTTTAAAAAATAAGGTCAGTTTACAAAGTGGTAAGACTCTTGCTGAGTCTGACTGGGGCGGTACCACTGCATTGCCAGATATTCTGCCGCTAAGCTGCAGTGTTTAAACACTACTGTGTTCCGGTTGGAAGGGGAATGATGCCAGCCTGGTTACAGGGCAAAGAGATAAACCATGTACCACGCAGCACACAGCCAAGCACGCTCTGTGTGGTACTGTGTTGTAATGAACAGGCGTGACGCTTACCATCAGGCGCATGACTTGTTCATCTCGTCACTTTATCTCGTAAAATTATACAAAAGCATAGGTTTTTTTAAGAGATAAAGTTAAGAGAGGAGCGCTTGATGGTAAGTGACACGCCTGTCCCTAACAGCACAGTAACACACAGAACTGGCCCTGCGCTCGCTATCCACCGTAGAATGTTATATCTCTATGATTAGTTACAACGCTGACAACATTGACTTTCAAACAGGAAGACAGTAATTTTTACACGCTACTTCTTAGCGGTAGAATAACTGGCGATGTTGTGGTACGACCCTTGGCGGATTTTGCCTAAAAGTCCTACCACTTTTAAAAGCATGCACCGTAACATAAATACATGTTTTGTTTCTTCAGTAAGGGCCGCTATAAGTTGCACCACACCACACACTGCCAAGCGCAATTAGGGCGCAGTACAATCAAATTTCTATAAGCTTCCCGTAATTACCCGCCTAACGGCATCGGTAAATAATGGCAATTGCGCGCGTTATCAGACACCGTTCCCTTCGACCTGTTTTAGACGTGATATGATTAAGTCTTCTTAATTATAGAGCGTGCTTGGCTCTGTGCTACGCTCATCACCCAGAGATACTAGATGGTCTATCCCTTTTTGCTAAAATTTCACTGGCATCATTGCCCTTCAAACCGGAACACAGTAGTGCTTACACATTACTGCTCGGCGACAGAATATCTGGCAATGCAGTGGTACCTCCCCAGTCGGACTCTGCAAGAGTCCTACCACTTATAATTAAAATATAATTTCACAAAGAAGTTTAACATACGCGGATGCGAAGTGCGTTCTGGTAAATTCTATTTATCACACGGTGCAGTTTCTTCCTGCAGAAATACGCTGCTCATTATACCACTATCGATATCAAGTTCCCCGATATGGAGTTGGTTATTAACTCTTCGAAAATTCTACGATCTAATTTCTAACATCCGACGTTAAGCATACCTGAAACAAAGAAAAATATAATTAGCATAAATATATTAGGAGGGATCATACACATATTTTTAATCTTCTTTAGATATAAACATAATAGAATGTAGGTATAACAATAATAGCGCAATAAAAGGCATTCGCTTTTAATTCGATATAATCTGAAAAAGTGACGAGACGAACAAGTCGTGCGCCTGATGGTAAGCGTCACGCCTGCTCATAACAACACAGTACCACATAGAGCGTGCTTGGTTTATGTGCTGCGCTCGTCATATAAGAGGGTCTATCTTTTTGCCTTGTAATTTCGCTGACTTCATTACCCTTCAAACCGGAACACAGTACTGCTTACACACTACCGCTAGGCGGCAGATATCGGGTACTGCACTCACCTACCACCTAAAAATTTCAAATCCCGGTACACCAATGAATTTGTTAATTTGTAATTAACAATTTTCAGTGTTGATATGCCACGTGTTTAGTGTTGAAAGGAAACATCGTGAGGAAATATGCATATTTAAGATTCTTAGATTTGTCAAGTACGCCAAGCCGCGCTCGGACAGCGTCCCTATACACTGTGTACAGAACAGGCCCCGTGCCCTGCAGTCGTATGCCTGCCCTATAGTTACTTATAACAATGCCAAAAATATGTTCTACTTTTTACAATTATTCGGATATCGAGGTAAAGAAAATTAATATAAAGAACAGATTTATTTTCAAGGACAAACAACAATGTTAAACTTTAATAATATAAGGTTTTATTAACATTTTTGATAATAAAAATACTATACACCACCTTCAACGTTTGCCACTGAGATATAGGGTGACAATGACAAAACAAGACAAAACATAAATCACAAAAAACAAAAGCTTGTATATTATTACCATGTCTGGTGGGATAGGATTCAAACACGTATAACTACATAATAAAATAAAAAAACAATATAAAAAAACATAAGCCAATATCTTTAGAGATATTGCATAGTTGGCCAAAAGTTCACCCATCATAAGCGAGACAAATATATAGTACTACAAAAGTTGTTTTTTGAGGCAGGCAATATGTGGTTTACATATTTCCTTCCATGCGTAAAGTAGTAGTAATGTTCGTCGTGTTTGCTCCTAAAGTACTTTCAGATAGTTCGATCCCATCCCTGTCTCGAATACACACACGTTTTAGTGAGCAAATATTGACAGGGGGGATTTTGGACGCTGGATTTTCGGGAAAAGCTCTCTACTGCCGAAAACGACACGGTGGGGAGTTATCGTGTTTCCTAAAGCGTGCGAAAACAGGGGAATGGGGTTGTATATGCTGTTCCAACGTGACACAGATAGAAACTCGGTCCAAGATAGGCTTGCTTTCGTTGGCGAAAGCAACTGCTAGTGTATAGTGATAAAAGCTTTTTTTTTACGTGATAAAGTGACGAGACGAGCGAGTCGTACGCCTGATTGTAAGCGTCACGCCTGCCCATCACAACACAGTACCAACCAGAGCGTGCTTGGCTCTGTGCTGCGCTCGTCACCCAGAGATATAAGATCTCTTTGCCCTATAATTACGATGGTATCATTGCCCTTCAAATCGGAACACAGTAGTGCTTACACACTCATGCTTGGAGGCAGAATATCTGACAATGTAGTGGTATCGCCCCAGTCGGAATCTGCAAGAGTCCTCTAACACTTAGAGAAGCTATAACTTTTATTACTATATGCTAGCAGTTGCTTTCGCTGGCAAAAGCAACTCCTAGTATATAGTGATAAAAGCCATAGTGATAACAAATACATTGCCTGTTCGAAGCACACCTCTAACAAAAACATATGTGAATACAAATAATATGAGTGGAAAAACTAAGATTTGATGATTTGAGATCACAAATTGCTTCGTAAGAAACATGCCAGGCATTACAGCCATGAATAAACTCCATTAAAAAGTACACAGCTTAACAAAACACATAAGTTTTATGTACAAATTATTAATAAACAAATATTAATTAAGTTTCCACTGATAAAAAAGCATTTATACACAAAGTTTTGTGCACTGATGTGGAGAAGATTGTGGAGAAGATTTACAACCATTAACTTTAAATTGTAAAGTTACGAGTACCCGTTAAATTAAACAAAATAACAGAATTTAAAATGGTTATTATACAATCAAAAATGTTGACATACGTGTAAATTTTATGAATTATTTATTTTTTAAAAAATCGCTTAGGCCTGTCGTTTGTTCCTTTTATACTAGCTTCGGAAAAATAAAAATGTCTATATCTTGCAGATGATTATTATAACGTTTGCAGAAACCATGGCAGAAAATAGTACTGAATATAATAAATTTCCTTTGCAGGTGGAATATCAAACAGTAATCTGATTCGAAAGTTAAATCAAATTAGGTACTTCACAGACATTGTTAAACTAAAATCAATTACCATAGAAGCCAAACTATGTATTTATACTTGTATAATATTTTGAGCTATAAGTGATGGCTAAGCGAAATATTATGGCCTTTTAAAAGGCGACACTAAACTTACTCATAAAATATTATGTTTTAGTGTGTTTATTCAGAAAGTTTGTTTAAAATATTTTTCTTTATGAACGCTGTCAGAGATATTCTATTAATTTCTTACTTTGGAAGTTATTCTCTTTAACTGTGAAAGGATGTTTGAAAGTAATTTTGTTCAAAAGCCTTCCTATTAGCGAAATGTGTGTGTCGGTTTCAGACTTCTCGGTATTCACCAAAAATTGTATTTAAGGGAAAGCGAATATGAAACGTTTCCAAGAACTCTGTGACGAATTCAATGCAGGCATGAATTGAAAATAGGAGTGACGTAATCGCTTTTTAGTAATAGGTACAAGCGGTTACGTCATCGGTATAAAGTGAAAAGTATGCCGGTTATATGGCCCGAATAAGAATTCGGTATTTTGTTAATTAATAAAAATTTAATAAAAACGCGTAAACTACTATTTATGGTAGGAATGTATGAAAGGAACTTGATATTCTGTCGTCAAGTAGTAGTTTCTGATCAACTACAGTATTCAGGTTTGAAGGGCAATGATGCCAGATTACTTACAGGGCAAAGAGATAGACTATTTTATATCTTTGAATGACGAGCGCAGCACAGAGCCGGGCACGCTCCGTGTTGTTATGGGCAGCCGTGACGCTTACCGCCAGAAACACGACTTGCTCACTTTAACTCATAATAAAATATAGATAATTTTAATCCAAACACTCATTAGACCATATCTAAAATATTTTGAATCGTGTAGTTAATAGCATTTATGGAAAATCTTACATCACTTTCCAGTAGGATTCTTTGTTGTATTAACATCTTGAGATTAAAAATGTATGTCGTTATACGGGGAAAAAATTACCTATCAATTTTATACAACAATTGCAAATTTTATAAGGAAACTATACATAAATAGAAAGTGTTTATACCTTATAAAAATGCGTTAGAGTTAACATCTGCTAATGTCGTTTAAATTAAGGTCGTAATATTACACCTTTTAAGTAGTAGGACTGCATATTTCGTTTGGGGAGGTACAGCTGCATTGCCAGTTATTCAACCGCCAAACATTAGTGCGTTAGTACTTCTGTGTTCCGGTTTGAAGGGCAATGATGCCAGCGATAAATATCTGGTTGACGATTGTAGCGCTGTGCCAAGCAAGCTCTGTGTGTTTGTGCCAAGCAATGCAAAACATCAACGAAAACCCATTAACGGCGAATTGAACAAATCGGATTAGCAGTTATCTGCGGACTGACGGTCTAGGGTCTCGCAAACGGCCAATGCGACTCTATGACGACGACTAACCCGTTTCGAAAACCGTTATTTGTACTCGTGGCCTGATTTAACTCTAGATTTATTTATCTTGCCTGCCCAACTGGAGTGTGATTATTATGAAGCTTATTTTAGATTATTTTATGTTACGTCCACATTGTTTCGTGTACGATTTGTTATTTATATATGTAGTCTTTATATGTTACTGTATGTAATTTTAATAAAGTGAATATTTGAGAGAAAAAATGTAAAGCTGTTCTTGTAATAAATAAGTTTTTAAAATAAATTAAATAATATTAGAAGGTATTGGAAATAATTGCAATTTGTTTGATGTTTACGTCCATGGGCAGTGGTAATCAATTACCTTGAAATAACTTGCTCGTCTCGTCATTTTATTTCGTAAAAAGAAAATTAAAAAAAAAACCTTCAGGTGAGTCGTTTGCTTATATTCCTCCTACTTCATAAAAATAAAATTGGGTAATAATGTTCAAACTTTAATCTCAGAATATTTAATAAAACTTTAATCAAAGAAGGCCCATATCTAGTTCATTTAGCTGACAATTGTGACGAATAATATACACCCAACACGAATCTAAAATTGGTTCTTACTTGTAAGGAATAAAGTAAAAGATTTTTTTGGGAAAACTTTTATATACAAAATCACATCATCAGATAAAACATCTTGATTAGAGAGTCTTCTCTCTAATCTCTCTTCTCAGGATGGGCTTTACCACCTACTTGGGAGCCTATAACAAAAATTGAATTTAAGCATACTAACACTGCAAGACTTCCAGATTCCATAAGATTCTACATTCCATCTATTTACATTCCTTGGCACAGATCGAAGCAAACTTAATAATGAAAAGTCTTGAGGATATGCTGGATTAACTTTTTTTTATAGGAGATCAAGTAACGAGAAGAACAAGTCGTGTTGCCTGATGGTAAGCGTCACGCCTGTCCATAAAAACACAGTACCACCCAGATTGTGCTTGGTTCTATGTGCTCGTCACCCAGATATATAAGATGGTCTATCTCTTTGCTCTGTAATGTCACTGGCATCATTGCCTTCAAACCGATTACGCGGCGCTAGAACATCTGGCAATGTAGTGGTGCCGCCCCAGACAGACTCTGCAAGAGTCCTACCACTAATTCTGTCATTCTTCGCGAACAGCTGCGTTCTGGTACATTAATGAAGAGGTTCATCGAGAGCAGCCTTCACCTGGTCAGTCCATCGCATTGGTAGTCTGCCGCGTGGTCTTGCGCCGTCGACTTTCCAATATTCGACATAAAGAATCTAACTCGAGATATTAGTGATCCGATGAAGCGTTATAGCGCCGCATAGGTTGAAAGCATCAACGTCAGTTTATACAAGAGCTTATTACCTCGAGTGGTTTCGAGGTTTACGAGTTGAAACAGCGTCTCTCGCCTGTATTCACTTTCCCGGCGGCCGAAGTCTCCGTTTTGGAAACGCTCCAAATGATCGCGTAATAAATGAATGTATCGCGTGACGCATGCAAATTTCCAAGTGGCAGCAGCGATGAAATGTTCATTCCTCGTATATAGCGCTGTCCGTTATGGTACGAACTACGGTTCGTGTAACGGGGCGTCGCTGAGTTTAGGAAAAATCGCATCTTAACACTAGATTGCAATGTTGTATGTGTATCAGGTATTTCAGTTGAAATTATTCAATTTGACTCAAACATCGAAGTTGAAGATTTTTTTAACGTATATGGCAACTAAAAATTTGGTAACTAAAAATTCTGATAATATACATAAATATATAGGTAGTTCATCTTTTATTTCCGGGTGAAGAATGGAGCGCAATGCGACATAGACTGGAAATATTTTATTCTGATGTAATTTGTTTGACGCAAGTAACGCTTAGGAGCGTTGACGCCGAATCCGCCGCACCAAATTTTGGTATTTACAGGGCTTTTTAAACTCACACAGGCGCGCAGCTGTGTGCGTACACTGGGTGTTGCGTAAGGATTATAGTAAAACGAAACTATGTTGAAAATGATAAGTTGATTTTTTGCCTAGTAAATAATATATGTATGTATGTCATACGTTCTTCCTCAATTTTACATTTGCAATGGCGAGTATTGCGGGCCGAATGCGCCTCCATTGAACGGCCTTGACGTGTCTGAGTGCCTGCACTGCGCCCCCTAACCAGTTAACAGTGGCCAAAAGCGACGCGGCCTACAACATGAGCGGATGGCGGAATTCGAAGTCATCAAAACAATAATCAATATAATTTACATATTTTTTTTACGAGATAAAGTGAAGAGACGAGCAAGTCGTGCTTCTGATGGTAAGCGTCACGCATGCTCATAACAGCACAGTACTGTGGCGTCCTTGTCTCTGAGATGCGCTCGTCACCCAGAGATATTAGATGTTTGCCCTTCACACCCGAATACAGAAGTGCTTATTATAGTTTACGTGCTTACACAATACTGTAGTAACATAATAACTTTTCCCTATTTACTTTTTTCCAAATTAAATTGTAAATTTTTGGTTAATAATTGTAACTCGATTTATTGGTTTATGGCATTTTATCAATCGATAAATTAACAAATTATGTATTTAGGTCAGATCACTCAACGGTTAAATCAAGTCGCTGTGCATTCCGAAGAAAAGCTACCTAATTCTTTCTCTGCCCCACCCTAAGGTTTAGTGGTAGATAATACCATTGGTATTAAGACCGTTTTTGTACGGGGTTAGGTTACGTATAAAATTTAAATAAAATAAATAATTTTTTCCATTCCCTCAACAAAGTTTGATTGGCGCATCACTTTCAAAACTAGTAAAGCCGAAAAAATATTAATAGAATCAATTACACGTAATATATAAATTTTCAAAAAACAACAAAAACAAATCAATTTTCAAAAGATGAAATCGTTTATAGTTGTATCCCAACGCATACAAAACGATATATCGGTTATAAAATACGATACGCGAGTCTGCAGTATTGTCCATTGACCTTCAGCGCTATGCTGCAATATGGAACAAAATAGGAACTCAATGTTCCTGGCGTAGGTGGGTTGAGAAGTGCCTGAAGCTATGTTCAGCTGGTCTTTGTGAGTAATTTACTAGATATTGTGCGATTTCGTAACTATGTAGTTAAATAACAAAGTTTTCATTACAGTGAATTTCAGCTAATTCTACTACAAGATAACTAGGATGAACTTGAAATGCATATTAACATGTATAATGCGCGTTATCTAGATATTTTTTTACATAAGATATAGCGACGAAACAAGAAAGTCGTGCGCTTTATGATAAGCGTTACGCCCGATCATAACAACACAGTACCCACACAAAACGTGCTTGGCCATGCGCTGCACTTGTCACCCATGGTTATAAGATGGTCTATGTCTTTCCCCGGTACTTACACAAGCATAATTGCTCTTTATACCGGAACACAGTGGTGCTTACACACTACTGCTTGGCGGCACAACAACTGGCAATGCAGTGGTATCACCTCAAACGGACGCCGCCAAAAGAGTCCTACCACTTTCAAAAACAAGATAAACATTGGTATAAATATAAATT
>DWGO01000132.1:0-15175 GCA_018247635.1 Eurytides dolicaon deicoon
AACAAATATCTCTGCTCATCGCAGAAATATTTTGTCCTGGGTTGGAATCGAACCCACGACCTTCGGCGTTGCAGTCAGGAGCACTAACCACTACATCAACAGGCCAGTTACATTAATATTATTATTAAACATCCAACAATGTTTTCGGATACTAGTTGGCCGCACAACTCGTCTCGTATATTTATCTTTTAAAAAAATTACCATACCATATCACATTTCTGTATACTACATACATATAGCCAAACTGATTGATGCGCATGTAATTATGTATGGTGGCACTTTTATAGGTAGGCTTGTCGCGCTTACCATCATGAGTACATCTTTCCTATGCTCCTATTGTTATTTTCATGCTCCATGCATATTTTCCCACCTAATTTCCAAAATGAACACTATAGTGAAAATAAAAGGTAAAAACTAAAAAAAAAAGGAAACTACAATAGATTAATATTTTTTTAATTTTAGTACTATTTTAATATCTATAGTAAAAGTTAAGCCTGGGTTATTCGTTCAAACTACAAATTTTAACAATACTCGACTGAAAAGAATTGTTATTGTGCCACATATACGGTACTTAATTGACTACCATATCAACGTATGCCTAGAATAATAATTATTTTAGAATATAAAGTGACAAGACGATCGAGTGGTGCGCCTGACCGCAAGCGAGACACCTGCCCATAACCACACAGAGCCTTAGCATTACACTGTTCTCGTCACACAGAAATTTTATATCTGTATGACCAGTAATTACGCTAGCAAAATTGCCCTTCAAATCGGAACAATAGTGTATACACATTATTATAACCATCGAGCTATGATAATAAAGGAAGAGTGAGTGCACATGTGTCTGTACAAACGCTTGTGCATTATAATATCGAAGGCAGAAAGCAATTTTGTGGTATCTCGAATATTGCAACTTTACACCAGAGCCAAAAAAACCATTGATTTCGAAATATTTATGTAAAAATCAACGTCCTATCTAAACTAAAAATAGTCGTAGAAAGATTAAACCGAGACCATTTGACGCGGTATTTTTTCTGCTTCGAATGGTGTACAAAACTCCTATTCGATTTTTTTCGAGATACGACAAGATTGCTTTCCTGCATCGATATATACGTGGCCGAATTTGGTCGCGAGGACACTGTTATTATTGAATGGCAGTAGAATAACTTACAATGCAGTGGTACTAGGCGAACTCTTCAAAAGGCACATACGACTTATAAATCGAAGTTGTGAATCCAAGAACACCATCAGCATAATGATATCATCAATCAATATCCAGAAAAATCAACCCAACCAATTGGAGAGAATTCTAAATGGTAGGACTCTTGGTGAGTACGACTGGGGCGGTACCACTGCATATGTTATACCGCCAAGCAGTAGTGTGTAAGCACTACTATGTTCCATTTTTAACGGCAATGATGCCAGCGTAATTACTGGGCCATATAGACCATCTTATATCTCTGGGTGACGAGAGCAGCACAGAGCCAAGCACGCTTTTTTTGCTACCGTGTTGTCATGGGCAGACGTGACGCTTACCAACAGGCGACTTGGTGATCTCATCACTATCTCGTGAAAAATTGCGGGTAGAATTGTGTGATATTATTTGAAACTGTTTGTTGCTCGATACTTCCAAGGTGTTTCCACTCAGGTGTTATCCTGCGTATTATCATTCTGCTCGCAATCGTTGTCGGGAGCGGAACATACCACCCGCACCATATGTGGTCATGAGAGCTCCCGGCTATGGGCGGCTACCGGACGAAAAGCAATGCGGCCGCAATGAGATGCCATTTTTTTCCTTTGTATACGATCTCCCGTTACGCATTTTAAAATTGGCAGGATTTTTTTTACGAGATTAAATGACGAGACGAGCTAGTCATGCGCCTGATGGTAATCGTCACGACTGCCCATAACAACACAGCACCACACAGAGCGTGCTTGTGCTCTGTACTGTGCTCTTCACCGAGAGATATTAGATGGTCTATCTCTTTGCCCAATAATTTCCCTGGCATCATTACCCTTTAAGCCGGAACACAGTAGAGCTTATACACTACCGCTTGGCGGCAGAATATCTAGCAATGCAGTGGTACCGCCCCAGTCGGACTATGCAAGAGTCCTACCACTTAGAAATATAAAGATTAAATAAATGGATTTAAAATGCATTGCACACTAGCTGTGGGAATGTGACCAATGTGTTCACGAGGTTTGTATGATTTACGTTAATAAACAATCGAATATTATGTTATTATACGGTATATTTTTATACTGAAAGAAAAATATAATAATTACAATTAGGTAATATTAGGTGAATACTAAAAATAGTGCTATTTCAATAAATAAACCACGTCTCCCTTTAACTTTGTATAAACCGAGTAACCTGTGCTTGATATTTTAGAAATACACAATCGGAAATGTTAATTTAAAATATATTATTATTATATCTGCTTTTTTTTATACCTATGCACATTTTAAATAATATTTATATATACACTTTTACTTATACATAACTAATATTCTACATATTCCAATTGATATCTTACATTGAAATAAAACCGCGCTAATTGAAACAATTAAAAAAATATATAACATTCCTTAAATTTTAATGTATTATGATAGTTAAAAAAATACGATAGAATAGGATATACCTAAACATTTTTTTTTAAATTTCACGTAATCGATTTTATGAAATAACTAATGGCCGACTATTTACCTTATCGCAATCGGGTTGATGGAATGATATGAAGATATAAACTACAACAAAAAGATATCACATTCATTCAAACAAACGGATAAATATGCCAATTAAACGAAATTATCAATTTTTTAAGACTGACATATTGAAATTACTTAATAACTTTATTTGTATAACAAGAGTATTCTTATTATTATAGTTATAAACCGGGATACTCCTACATAGTTTTGTTAATGTCCACAATAACCTGTTTATAACTAGTGTTCTTAGTTCGCGTTAAGCGCAGTTGGCGCGAAAATAGAAGCTTGCAGGCCGATGCGAATGGGTAGCGCCATATTGAGACAAATCCAATATGGCACTTCTACATCAAGTATCCTATATGGTCGAAGTATTACGACAATATATGTTATACGACAATATATTGAGATAGAGTTCAATTACTTAACTCCGAAGCACACATTTACAAATAATGACTAAAACTATTAGATACTCACAGTTGCCAGTCACTTTATGAAGACATTATAATATTGTTTTTAAATAAGCATGAGAATAATAAATGGGAATCTTATTTATTATATTTAATAGCCATGTTTTAGATATCATCGCTAAGTTGAAAATAAGTTTAATGTAAATTATAAAATCAATTAAAAACGTCGTTTTCTTATAATTTTTGTGTTGTTGACTAACTTTAAACAAACCAAAAATCTTAACCTACTAAAACGTAACATGGAACATGATTTCGTGCGTAAATGTTGTAGAAAATTAAACAGATGTTCGAGTCAAAAGCGGCATTTTAAAAGGCGCAAACAGTTCGCACATATGTGGACATTTATTTAAAACGAATCAACGCGCTCCTAGTCAATAGTAACGTTCGTTGTGTGTTCCGATAGGCGCGGGCTATAAAGCGAGCTACATGGAGGGTTGCTTTTTGCCGCGTTGCTGCCTGGTTGAGAACGCAAAAACAAATGAAAGCCACTTGCATGGCTGCCACCCTCTTTAATTAGTGGAGTCGACAAGCCGCGACTAGGAAGGCCCGGTAAAAAAAAATACGATTACTTTGGATATGAGTAATATACATAAAGAAATTTAGGAGAAATTACAAAAAACTGGCAATATTTTTATATTTCAATGTTTCGAAATATTTTGTAAGTTAATATTAATATTTATTATATTTTACTATATTCCATTAAATAAGACTTTCTAAAAATATGCTATGGAGTAACTATTAGTGCGTTATTAGCAAATTGGCAGGGTCAAAATCACGAAATGCAATTTGTCACTGTATTTTTTTAGCAATACGACATTGGCTTCATTAATTAATATAGCTTATTCAAATACTTATTAAAATTTCATGTCCAGTTATAGTTATAACATCATGAAATTGTTGTTTTTAAATGCCAACACAACAATAATTTAACATTTTAATGTCTGTCTTTAAAACAATTATATTAAAATATTATGCTACAGCATATTATTAACTATTTTATTCTTCTATTATTATTTACACCCACTTAACAAAGTGAGGAAGAGCATTTATTTTGGTAGACAAAACAACATGTTTTATTATTGATAATAGTTAAATTAAAAATCTTTTTAATATAAATTATATATGAAAATATTCATTAAAGACAAAAACGAGATATAATGCTTATTTACAGCCTAATCACAGGGTAATTGAATGGTATTTGGAAGTATTAAAAGGAATGTGATAAAATTTTAGATGTTTATTTCTATTTAAGAACCACTTCTATCCTATCTTGTCAACTGATTAATGTAATTCTTTTTACACTTGATAAATAATACAATATATAACATAGGAACTTCTATTGAACCGTTACATGAAAGTTTTACTAAAATTTTTGACAAATTATTTACATCCCTCAGAATATTTCTAAATTCTTTCATTATTAAAAAACTAATAAAGGTTGGGGTGGATTTTTATACAGTTGGTATGTAAAATAAGTATTCAACCCCTATAAGGATTTTTTTTTATTTTACTAACTACTCAGTAAATAAGTCATGATGGACACATAAACTTACTTGATCTGGACAAAAATATCCAAAGGCCACCATTCCAAACAGTGAAAGTAATAAACAAAACAGTATCACTTTTCGCAACTTCGATCTTGGCTCCATTTTCTTAATTTCGTATGCCCCGCTGGGCAATAAAAGAGCAAAATCACTATCTACTTGCACTGATACACTTTTTTGCATTTCGTTTGAATGCATGTCTCATTTTTACAAAAATATCTTCACTCACTGATTCGTTTTTATCATTCTCGTTACACTAGAGCTCGATTTAAATTAAACATCGTTTTTATTTTTATAATCATATTAAGATTATCCAGCATTGATACGATCACGATAACATTGTTTTGTTTCATTCGCTTCACACAGCAGACACAGCGTTGTCTCAACCGAGGCCAAAACTAAAGTGAGAGCCGGTAGCACTACCTCTGACTTGATAAATGACAGCAAAACCCAAAACAGAATGGACATTTGGGTTTACTCCGGAATGTGAGGATATAATTAACAAATTCACAGCTCTTTGTCCAAATCAATAATGAATGGTACATATTGAATTAATAAGCCGTAATTATTTATAACGAATATTAATCAAAAGCAAATCTTTGCTCTCTCTCTCGTTTTACCCGTTCGTACGTTCGGAAACATTTTTGACACTGACATGTAGTCGACAGTGTTATAACCCATAATATTTCAGTAACCAAAACAAATATTTTTTACAATTATAGAAAATATTTGCTACTAGAACAACTAAAAGTAATGCTGAGCTAGACTCTGGGCATTTCCAACTTATATCTAAACATGTATTCTCTTTAAATTAAAAAATTTTAAAGCAGAACCAACTCTAAATAATTACTGCGAGTCTTTTTACTCATGTTTTTATGTAACAATAAAGTAATGTTTTATAAAACCATATGTTCATTATAATTTTAATGAAAATTTTCTCAATCAATAAATTTAAAAATTATGTAACAGCATGTAGCAAATTGTTAGTGGAAAGTGTGGTAGGACTTTTTCAGTCTACTTAGTGCATATCTTCTATCTAGAGATCTTCTATCGCAAAAATATGTATGAGAGGACCTTGGATCGCATCATACCGATTAATTGAGTAAAAGTAATATCTTAAGATTACTGTTCCGGATTTCCATGTTTTTTTAATGTGAATTACCTGGTGGTGAGTAATCATCGCCGCCAATGATGACACAATCGCAAAGTCAGGGGGCTTGCAAATGTGTTAAAATATTACTAGTGTATGGGTCGATCCTGAGATAGTTCCTCATAAATCTCTAGGTGATCAGCAGCTTAAGGGCGAAGTAAAGTTTTGAACTTATGTGGTATAAAATATTGTGTGGTGATGGGTTATGAGCAAGCATACTGCTTACCATCAGCCCACAAATTGCTTTTAAAAAAACTTCCTAAAAAAATTAGTTCATTACCACATATTACACGATTTAACACATACTAAGAATGGTAAATTGGGCTTGTTTGTCTAAATTGTGGTGTAATTCAAATACTTGTTAATCGCTTGTTTTATGGCCTCACTACAAGTCTGTAAGCAAATACAAAAAGAGTGCGAAAGCGGTAGAACCGCGAAACTACCGAAAACAGCATATTATTGAAACATTTACTTTCAAGTCTTACCCAAATATTATGAGTCCGTTCTTCACATCTTTTATTTTAAAGAGTAAATGCTTACCTTAGCACCACAGGTTACAATAACATTTGTTTAAGCTATATTTATTTAAAGAAAGCAGTTAAACGCTATCGAAAATAAAAAAGTTGACCTGGGTCGAGATAATTTTTTAAATACACAAAAATGGGGGAAAAAAGAGTAATTAAAAACGAATACAAGTCTCATGCTGCTTTGCAACCCGTTTTATTATATCAGACGCGCATTTGCGTAAATAATAGGTGAATGAGGTTCGAACAACGGTTTAACATTTACTTCTTGGACAATTGGTCATTAATTTTAATACTGTTTCATGGAGTATCTTTCCGATTAAATCATGACAGTAAATGTACATTTTTTTAGTAAAGCTAAAATTTGAAAACATCTTTGTGAAACACTAGAAACAACCATATGCAAGTAAAGATTACGTTTAAATTTAAATAATAATTAGCTGCGATCCGAACTAAAACATCTTGATAGTAGACTTGGTCGTGTCTAGTTGATGGAAGACATTGTGTAATTTTAATTGCATTTTTGGTAAACACTAACAAAGTAATGGATAAAATGGCGTGGGTTAGATTAAAATAATACTTAACAACGTCTATGACAGGCTTTAATCCAATATCAGTTGAACTCTATACAAGTTCGACATAATTTTTGTAAACTGTAATTACGAAAATTAAACACAAACTATCCACAATGTAGTCATAATCTACAAGACATTTTAATTTGATTTTCGGTTATGCATGTTCCCGCGGCAAGGGTTTTTAGGAACAAGAATTGTATTCTTAGATATCATCTAAACTGAAAACAAGAAATCAAGATAAGAATGAATTGGCAAATTATCAGCTAGTAAAATAAAAGTATTGAAATAGTATAGCACTAAAGCTAAATAAATCTAAGCTTTTAAAAAATGTAAATGAAAAGGCACTTTAAAAACAAGGTGGGGGAGGAGGGAGTTGTAACAAGATAACAAATAAGTCTCTTGGATGGTAGAATAGAAATCATTTATCAATCAATTTTCTCTCGTCACACTGTTTGCACTTAAGAATATAAAATACTTTATTTTAGAAAACATATGTATACATATGTACATATAAAAAACAAGGAACTCTCCAATCTGGCTAAATCTTTAGAAATTAATACAAAATAACTATTTAACCTCTTCCAAAATATGATTTAGATAGATTGGCAGACAATAGTTAGTTTCAGTTTTAAAAATTTCTTCAAATTAGCAGTATTAAAAATTAAAACACCATTTATAAGTACATGTAGATAAATGTAACTCAATGCCACGAGAGAATTCATTCACATTTGAATAAAAATAAAGGTATATAAAATGTCCACACCTCATGTGATTATAATTTAAATGTTATATATAAAAGTTATACAAGTCTCCACTGATATAAACTACTAGTATTTTTATAACATTTTCCGACACTGATGTATGCGGGATTGTTCTAACACTACACTCAGCGACATAATGTATTGATCTTAACTTCACCAGTTCCTAATCAAAGGATCAACTCCTCTCACCACAGAATTTTCTAGTTATAAAATTACTATCTTTTATAATTGATTCAGTCCACAAATTTGAAACAAGGTCCACAATTCCACTCGAAATCATGTGCTAAACCACACACGACAATTTATTGATAATAAACGTTCTGTTCACTAGCCGTTTGTTATAACGTTCTTCCAGTATAAAATATTATTTAGCACATTTTAATTTGTTGAAAGTTTTTCCGTTAGTAAGCACTGTTCAAAACAATCAATATTTTATGATATATATAAATACATAATTGTTCAGTTTAGAGCGCAATCGGTCACAATGTTGTAGGATTTATTCCTTCTGTATGTAAATAAATACATCATACACTTGATTAGTCATGCGGCACCAATTGTTGACTTGAGTACTATTCATCTATGGAGAGAAGCCAGTCCTTGAATTGTTCTCACACATCACGTACAATCAATTACGAGGGCGTCCGCGACCACGAGACCCGTCTCTATCCTGAAAGCAAAAGTAGATTAAAAATCGCCATAACAAAGCACATCACAGCACTTGAGCATGTCACGCACATACAATATTTTAAGTTCAAAAATGTTGAACACCTATTTATTTGCTGCTTTAGCATTTGATAAGCTAAATAATACTCAATACTTGTTTTAATATCAGCACAATCTCCATATTCCGGGTTGACTGGGAGAGAATGCCCTAAGGCATAAGTCCGCCCTTTGTAATCCTTTTTTGGAATGCGATAAATAAATATGCCCTGCATACAAGGACGAATTCACACCTAGTCTAGAGATTTTTGAGAATTACTACAGTTCCATGAAAGAAGGCTAGTTTAATCCTACCCCATTCCATTTTTGAGTTAAATGACGTTGAAAGGGCTTGTGTATAACAAACCTTATTGTGGGACCGATAATTGGAGTCGCGATCGCGATAACCGTGCTCGCGGCTGTCGCGATCGTCGCGGTGGTCGCGGGGATCGCGGGAGTCACGGTGGTCGCGAAGATCGCGGCTGTCGCGATGGTCCCGCGGATCCCGCATGTCACGGTGGTCGCGCCCATCACGTCCGTCACGCCCGTCACGTCCATCTCGATGGTCACGATAATCGCGATAATTACGATATCCGCGACCCATGTCGTGTTCCTCACGCGTATTGTCCTGAGGCACGTGATGTGGCACTTTCCGAGAGTCCTCCTCCTCTTGGCGCCTCTCGTAATGAATGAAGTCATCGAATATTGAGGTGGAGTGACAGTAGCTATGCATGATCCGCAGCACCTGGAGACCTCTCGCGTGCGGCACCTCTTGAGTGTCGCGGGAGTTCGTCACCGGCTTGTTTTCGTTATTCTCCAACTTTATATGACGCAGTTGCACATTTGGAACATCCTTCACGTAGATCCACCTGACACGAAACTGTCCTTTCCATTTGTCCTGGGACCACACGTTAGAATTGGAGTTATAGTCAACGGCACTAGTCATGCGCGCCATACCACAGAAATGACCACTGCCGTTTACCGAGAAGAAAAGGAAGACCGCGCCACCTTCCCTCTCGCGTTCACGGTACGCCGCGTCAAGACGTTTATTGCCATGCTCAGTGCTGCACCATATTTCGTACTTGATGCTGCGGTGAATATCGTCCTCTGAGTAGGACTTGATGACGAAGAATCTTGCAAGGGGAGCGCTCAGATCGAACTCCTTCGGATTGTAGTCATTCTTGCCGCGTAGTTCATCGAGAACCGGGTGGGGAGTGGGAGCGGGAGTCGCGGCGACCGGTGCGGCGGGGACGGGCGGTGTGGGGAGAGGGGGGCGCGGCTGATGCGGCAGGGGTGTGCGGGGTGCGTGCTGAGCCCATGCTGGTGGAGGCTGGTGCTGAGGAGGGGGACCCCGTTGCAGCGGCGCAGGAGCCGGCGCTGGGGCCGGTGTCGGCATCGGCAGTGGAGCAGGCACGGGCGGCGGCTGCAACGGCGGCGGCGGCGGCGGCGCAGACACCACCGGAGCCGTTTTGCCACCATCCCACGTACTAATGTCCATATTATGTTTGCCGGGTATTATCGGCGGCGGCGGCATACCCGGACCTTTCTTCTTTAATCCCCCAGTCGAGGATGTCGGAGCCGGCTTGGCCGGCTGGCTAGCGATGGAAGCCCACGTCATCTTTTTGGGTTGCGATCCACTCGAAACGTCCTTGAGTTCGGTAACCCGTTCTTTGTCCGTTTTGTGGTCGCCAAGCGAGAGGGCTTGGACACCAGAATCGACGGCCTTGATGCCATCTGGCACGTACAAACCGTCGGTCCTGTAATAATCATCGTACTGCTTAGCACGACCTAATTGACCCCAAGTTGAGTAGTCACCATTTCCATGAAAATAATTAAAGGTTGATGCTGGCTGCCCGAATGCGGCGGTTGAAAATGGCGTCGTTGATGGTCCGAATACACCTGAAACAGCAATTTCCAAATTGTTAGTTTTTCAACTAAGTTCAAAGATTCAAACTTTAAATGGTCATATTAAGCAACAAAAACTTCATCCTTTAATTTGCATTAATTCTAGCTACCATCCATTCCATAAGAATCGTGAGGATTGTATCCTCCGAGGAATGTCATTGGGTCGGCTGTTCCATTGGTGGACCATGTACCATCCCCGACTCCAAAAGCTTGATAAGGAAGTGCAGTTGTGCCATAATAACCTGAAAAATAAAGTTAAGAAGAATTTAGGACAAAGCAATAGTTACAATAGAACAACAGAAAATTGCTTTTGAAAAAATAGCTTTTCTAGCACACACCAAACTTTAATATTAAGAATGTTAAGTTATACAATATATTTTTATAATTTTAAATTTAATCATGTCTAAATTTTGTCAGGGAGTGTGAAAGGTTAACTTTATTTAAGAAAAATAAAAGGTGAGACACATAAAAAAAGACATCTAATTGGAATCCAAGTAAGCAAATTGCATTCAAAATGTTAATATCTCTTTTCAATTATGTTTTTAAGTAGCAGTAGTCAGTTAGCAGTAGTTTAATCATAAAGGTCAGTTATTTAAACATTATTGGTAACCATTTTAGAAAAAACTGAATACACTACATCCCAACAGAAATTTTTCATCTAAAATTCTTACCGAAATATGTAAGGAAATAAACAATAACAGTTTAGGTTGTTATTTTGCTTATAATAATATTAACAAAATGAAATGACTAGATGGTGCAGTTGCAAATGATTTTCAATGTGTAATATGTGTGTGAATTCAGAAATGAGGCACATTTAAATATCGCGACGCATAAAACAGAAACTAGATATAAGAACAATGTATTTTAAAATTATTTTTCATTTTATCTATTTCTTTATAGTTTCCGCCGCCCCACCAATTTTTATTTAGTGCCCCCAAATATTACTTAATGTTTTAATTGCCCTCTCAGATACCTCAGTTCCCACAGAGTGGCAATACTGAGCACTTTCAAAACCTATGATATAGATGCGTAAATTATACTTATAGACAGACACCTTACACTAAAATAAATCAACTAAGCAACTACCTATTTAATTATACTGCTATTATCTATTTTAATACATTTTTGTTCTAAGAAATTAAAATAAAAAATATTCAGGACCCGAATACATAGAATACATATTGTCGTCTTTGGGCACTGATGTAGTAATTATTATATTCAATAACTTAATTCCCTCACTAGTAAAAAAAGAATAAATAATGGATTGAATTATGTACCTACCTGCTGCGCTGTAGGGATCGGTTGCTGACGAGATGGGTGGTGCATACGAGGGTTGCTGCTGATGACGCCATGACACCTCCGACAGCTCGTCGCCGCCACTCTCTAACTGTTGCTCTTTAGATGCATTTGTCACTGCAATAAATCATAGTAATATATCAAAACATTGCACATTTTCTGCCTCTTTTCATTAGTAAATTCTTGTTCAGGAGTTCTTGACCACTTGACAAAATGTTTGACTTGCCAGAAACTAAAAAGGAATCAGCACTACATTAAATTTTATTTTTATATTCACAATAAAATAAATACTATATAACTATATTTATAACATAGAATCAACATAAACAATCTTTTAAAACATTGCTTTCTGCATTTCATCATATAATTTTTAACTATAACAACTAGGATATAATGAACCATAATTGGGGGATGATTATGAGATATAGTAATTAGGATACTATATCTCATAATCATCCCTCAATTATGGCTTTAAGGACAACTAATGTGTTTTAAAGCCCACTAGAAATCCTCAGACAAAGACCAATTAAGAACTACTGGTCTAATGTTTTTGCCTGCAATATGTCTTTCATTCAAATATTGAGAAAATATTTAAAACTTTATTAAGCATAACCTGGAAGAAGCTTTTAATAAATAACTGGTAATGTAAAAAAGACTAGCAAAGCAATTGATAATTAGCAAGAAATATATATCACAAGATATAAACAGAGATTATAAAAATGTTTGTGATGACTAGATGAATGATTTACAAATTGAAAAAGTAAAATAGATTTATCATTTGCATCATATGGTGGTTAAAACAATATATATGATTAATAATTTACTTAGGAAAATCAATCACTAAAAAGGAATTACAAAAGGATCTGTAATGGGTAAAAGAATAGTGCTGAAATAATATTAATGCATTTATAGAGGTGTTGTATATTGTGATTTGTTTATCATCTGAATGTTGAGTTACTGATTGCAACAAGTAACTGATTGGTAAAGTGTTTATTAAGGAACTACTTAGAATACAAATAACACAAAATGTTGCTATGGATCTGTTATTAAACAAAATTAATTAAAAAAAAATACAACAAAAGAATACACAATAATTTTAAAGTTTAATAAAATTTGATATGTTAAAGTTTTCACATTTCAAATTTTAAGAAATCTAATAATTTGTCTTTAACAACTGCACTTTTGTGTCATAACTAATGGTATTTTTTTATGAGATAAAGTGACAAGATGAGCATGTCGTCACTTGATGGTAAGTGTCACACCTGCCCATAACAACACAGACATTATTTGACTCTGTGCTGCGCTTGTCACCCAGAGATATTAGATGGTCTATCTCTTTCCGCTTTAATTGCACTGGCATCATTGCCCTTCAAACCGGAACACAATAGTGCTTACACAGTACTGCTTGGCGGCAGAATATCTGGTAATGCAGTGGTACCTCCCCAGTCGGACTCTACAAGAGTCCCACCACTTATACAATTGAAAAATTGGTCCTATTTATTTCATATTGTACTAACCAGTACACTATTATTTTTTCAGTATCAAATGTCAAAAAATGGCAGATTACCAGACCAATTAAGAAGAATCTTTTATGATTTGGTGTAGAAAAAATGGATTAAGTAATGAAATACAGTATTAATAAATGTACAAAATTCTAAACAGCATGAAAAAACATATACCAAATGTATACATAAAGTAGATTATAATTTATAATACTGTAATGTTATATTAACAAACATGCTTAAATTAATAGATACACTATTTATAAGAGAATTTGTACTATGTTGTAAGTTGTCTATCAATATCAACTGTCATTTATGTAATGGGATAAATTGAGAACACATAAGATTGTATATATAAATAATGGTGGCTTTGATAAGGAAAAATTTGTTAAAGTCCACATCTAGATTTTTAGTCATAGTGGAAAATATATTTATGTATGAATGATTATTAATATAATTTACGGCCAACAACAACTAATCTGGATGACTTTGATATATGTTTACATAACAATCTTATCATTTACCATTACTGAATTTTAAAATGTACATATAGCTTTTTTTAAATATTGTTGTTTTAACATTTACTTTATTCAGATTTTATTAAAAAGATCATTACTAGAAGTTTAATTTTATTTTTAAGTGTCACTACGTAAGAACATTATTATTTAGGTACACATATATTAGTAGTTGACATAAATGCTTTTCATAGATTGTGATCATTGTAAATTATTTTAAATAACAAAAGAAGTACAAAAACGGAAACTGTAAAGATTAGGGCGCAGGATAGTACTCATAGGTCTCGTTAAGAACACCGGACACGAAGCCGACCGGTACGAGGTCCTTCGCACGGAGAAAACACTTGCAACGTCATAATGGTCCATATTTACCTTGGTTCCCTTGTCCTTTCATCCGCTTTACGCCCAACAGATATGAAACAAGAAACATAATAGCATTTTTTAACGAAAATATTAAATAATTTACGGAAACATATTGTTAAATGATGTTAAAAACGAAATACCTGATCTGACACGCCTGCTGACATTGGCCGCGATTTTAAGAATATTAAGCACTTATAAAGTCTTTATTCACAACAATAACAGTATGAATCACATCAGTTACACTACACTGTGTCCAAATTGTCCACGATCCACTTTATTATCAAAAAGTCAGCAGTATTACAAAGGCTCCTGAAAGTCCTATAGAATACGAAGTAATATGGACGTAGCAATGGCGACGGACGGGCGTAATGTATTGTTACCAGTGAAAAAAATGGTAATAAAATGTTTTATTATTTTATATTTTTCAATTTTTAAAAACAAGGTGTTCAATGAATGAAAAACTAATTGAATTGTTCATTGAGTGCAGCGATACCAAACTTATTGTGAATTGCCATAACCAAGCATTTAAAATTTTTGTTTAAATTCTGTATCTGTATATAATGAAGTTGTCGCTTCCAGGCTTTGCGTCTATGTAAAGCTACATCGGATCGCCGAACCCGTAGAAATGCTAAGTTTTCACGAGTTGGAAAAACCCCATGTCCTGCGGGGTCACTCATGAGGACATGGGTATTTTGATAATTATGGGGGATTGTCGGCTAAGGGCCGTCGAGGTCCGGTTTACGAACCTAGAACGCGACGGCCGTCGACTGTATATATTTTATTCGAAATTTGGGGGCGGTAAGAACCACCCCGGAACTCGGGTGAAACGAGTGCACACGATGTGGCTGTGTCGCCGTGCTCGAAGGCGATTTTTCCCTACCCTGTTTGTTGTACTAGATGTTTCCCTATTTTGTTCTGCAGTCGCGGTGCAGATCGTCGTTCCGCTGATACCAGCCAGCACTGGTTGCCGAGCGTATGAATTTGTTTTAGACTACTTGAAGACGATTCAAGTGGACCGGTTAGATGTGCGGGAATGCGGGACAAGCGTACGACATAATAGGATGGACGCAGGCTTTGTATAATAAGAGCTTGTGTCTTAAGGACATTTTGCTCTTTGAGTTGGCTAGCAATTGGAGGCGGCTGGACACGAATGCGGCCCTAT
>DWGO01000133.1:0-15164 GCA_018247635.1 Eurytides dolicaon deicoon
GTCCCATACTACGCTAGCAACATTGTCTTTCAAACCGGAACACACATTACTGCTTGTCGATAGAACTGGTAATGCAGGGGTACCACCCCAGAAGGATTCTGGAAACGCCCTTCCGTTTGGGTTGATTATGTATTTATTGCGGCTATATAAAATACGACTTTTGGTCCCCAATAGATACCCCCGGGTTAACGGAGACGCAACCAGTTGAGATGCTACAAGACCAAGCTCAATGTATACTGGCTGACTATGTGCGCACTAGATACACACGGCAACCTACAAGGTAAGCATACAATGATGAACCTAGTGGAATTTCGATCGGTAAACTGAACTGAGCAGTTGAAGTTTGGTTCTTGTCGTGAGTCTTAACACCAAACTGTCCCTTTGTTTTAATACTTGATTTAGATGGTTTTTATAGATTTCATTAAAGTAAAAGTAAAAAACCCTAGATATGCCTTACAAAAATATTACAGCAAGATTAAATTTTCATAAATGTATTGCTTATTTCTGATAATGTAATTAAAAAGATAATAATAGTACAATGTAACTAAATCTATCCGATTTGGTTTTTTTTATAATGCCGTGCGCTTATCTAAGTATAACACTGCCACACATTACCTTGATTGGAAAGGTTCAAAACTATTTAACTCTGCGCTGTGCTGGTCAACCAGGGATGTGAGATGGATGACATTACCCTTCAAATTGGAATATAGTAGGGTTGCATGTTACTGCTTAGCGATAGAATAACTGCAAACGCTACGGTACTATTCCAAGCGAACTCTGATAGAGTCCTCTGATCCTACCAAATACGATATATTATTAGACAGTTATATTAGATTTGTTTATTTCCTAGAATAATTATTCTTTCCATTTTCATTAAAGAAAACAAATGTTAAGAGTTTAAATAGGTAGTAAAATAAACGTGTTTTGCAGTTTTTACTGTGCATATGCGCCATAGCACCTGACTTGCTATCTTGATGCAAGCAATTTTGGCCTCTCTCTCTCTCTCTCTCTCTTAAATTCTATCTTCTATAATCTCTTAAATTTGATAACATTATTGTAAATTAAAAATATCGCTCATAACTATAGCATTCTTAAAAAAGAATGTTTATAAAATTTATTTTTATTTAATTATATCATATAAACATCAAGTTCCAACATCGGTACGAAAATTTAAACCGTGTTATCGTTATTTGACAGTTTATTCTGAATGTTACCAGCGTTAGGTAATTATTCTGAAAAAGGAGTGACAGAAAAGAATACGTTACGTCACATTCGTAATAGACATTATACATGAGAAAATCTGTAAATTGCAATGATCATTCATTGCATCGTTTTATATTCTGTATTTTTGTTAACGATCAGATTTGGGCGCCTACTGCTTTTGCTGCCGTCACTCAGGGCAGTTCGCGCGCGCTCCATTGAATTACTGCTGTTTAGGGAGACGGTCGGCGACGTATCTGTGGCGACATTGCTTCACGATATGTATAGGATGCAGCCCGCGCCTGTTCCCGCCCCCACCTTCGCACCACCAACCACAGTCACGGAACACTGTTCTTCACCGTAAAAAGTCCACTAGTAAACATTTACCGCCCTGCAAAACCGATTGATTCGGATGTCCCATGCCAACAGCTACAGTTAGTGACAAGACGAGCTAGTCGTGCGCCTGATGGTAAGCGTCATATATCTGCCCATAATAACACAGTATCAGACAGGCTCTGTGCTGCGCAGGTCACCCAGAGATATAAGATGGTCAATCTCTTTGCCCTGTAGTTACACTGGCATCATTGCCCTTCAGACCGGAACACAGTAGTGCTTACACACTACTGCTTGGCGGCAGAATAACTGGCAATGTAGTGGTAGCACCCCAGTCGGATACAGCAAGTCCTACCACTTAGGAATTACCTTAATAACATTTTGTTCTCATTAGTGGTGACAGTACAGTCTTCTGTTGTTGAATGATATGATTATAATTGCTGTACTATAGCATACGCGAATATCAAATTACTCACTTCGTTCAAGTTATGTAGTACAATATTATGGGTATTGATGTATTTCGAATTTGTAGTAGCCAATGGTTTACGGAGGTATAATTCAACATGAGAAAGAAAGATATGAGGATGAGACTCAACGCACGTTAGACGTCCTAAAATAATCCTAAATAATTTTTATTTATTTATTTATTTCAATCACAACTTACAGCTAACATTAATAAATAAATCCTGTCCAAATTGCTTTTTTTTTCTTTATAAATTTATTTTTTTATCGCTTAAATTATGGGCAGAACTGAATTTGCCTCATATCTTCTTTACGCCCGAACAGCGCAGTTTATAGATAAGGCAGCTTGCAAAATGCAGGGTTAGACGATTGAGTATCTCTCTCTCTCTCTCTCGTTCACATCTAACTTTCTCAACTTTCTCGCTCTTACTCCACATTAATGTAAAGTTACGAATAAAATTAATTTGCGAGTTTAATAATATTTAAAATGTATAAATGTACTTCCAATTTTTTCTTTCCGGTTTTTTTAGCTAACATTTAGACGTGAACTGTATCATTTTAAATAGTCTTACCTTACCTTACAAATTCTCAGACAATAGAACCAAGGTATCTTTGTATAACTCTAGGAAAATTGTAAATAAATTATAGACAGGAATTATTATTTTCAAACTGAATATAAAACTTAAATCTCATGTGAAAAGCATCACTGAAAATGCAATTAGTAAATATATAATTAAAAGCTGTAATCCAAAGAATTTTTATCATGTTTCATTGATGTAATCTATTTTTCATGTTTTTCTTGTATATCTTACTAATAGTTTTCTAGTCAAAATATATTTGTTCGAAATAAATCATTGATCCATTTGAGTTTTCCATGAGAAGGAAGCAAAGATTATAACTCATAAACTGTAATTTAGTATAGATAAATATGGTTCTAGTCCAAAATAGTCATTTTATTATATCTAGAGTATAGGGAAGAATATTGTATAGAAGATATAGTTTACTCGAAAGATTGCATGGTTTTCGAATGTATCAGAATTTGTTATATTTAAACTTTGATAACTGCATACCCTCAATTCTAGGGAACAGACATATCGCTATGGTTTTGAGTAAACTTGTGTAAATATTTTATTGTAATTTATATAAATTAAACATATATTATAAAAGGGTGAAACCAGATAAACCTGTTAAAATAAAGGTCATATGTTACTTTGTTGTTTTATTTTTCAAATAAACATTACTGCACATAATTGAAAAAAAAAACATTACTGCACATAATTGAAAGCATTTCATTCCAGCGTCTTTAGCACCATATTTAACTAAATTTGTTCAACATTTCTTTACAATCTGAAATAAGGCTGATATAAAAATAATTGATTACCACTTAATTTTTTTAAATTAAAAGTCAACCTGATAAATTAAGCTTGTTGATGGGAGAAATAGTCTCTACTGAAGACAAGTCAACTAAGTCATCCTTTTCTTCTACTTGTACTGTTTGTAATATTTCTTTCTTGGGCTCTGCCCTAGGAAAATCCAACTTACTCCAGGCACCAGGTTCTGCTTTCTTCAGTTTAATTTCCACTTTTGTCCCTAGCATAGAAGCACTACTACTTTCTATATCAATGACCTATAAAAAATATAATTTAAATAAATCACAGATTTTATTGAAAAGAAAGGAGTGCATTATTAGAAACAAACGACGTGGTTACAACATAGCATATTAGGATCCAAAAGCTTAATTTCATGAACACCTAAATAGATACTGTACACTATTGTGACAGTAACATAAAAGGTTGGGGAAAAAGTATATTTTTTTATGATAAGTTGTAGTTAAATCTCTTTGGTAGTTCTGTTCTGTTCTGTATCTGGCTGGTGTTAATACATAACAATTTCACACTGTAATTTCCGCATTCTCTTCTTATTGTAATTACATTAAATTGAAGTTTGAGTAAATTTATTTTTAAGAACATTTGCAGCCAATGGCAAGCAATGTTATTAAAATAGGCATATTAAATAACTTACTCCTCTTAACTCTAAGTCCAGTTCAAATGAAGCATTTCCTTCTTCATGGAACACCACCTTAGTATTTAAACGAATGGGATTCAATTTAACGAAGCTTGCTGTTGGATCATATTTCTTTGCATACACACTGACAATCACAAAATCAGGTGTTTGATGCCAATCCCATCGACACTTCACAGTACCGGCTGGTGCACTCTAAAAATCATTAAAACCATTTATTGATTGAAATATCTAATGAAAGTATTAACTTTGAAATATTAATGTGGTTGTTTTTTACTATAGTACTATTTGATACTAAGCCCTTAAGTTTTTAGGAAACAAATATACTGATGCAATGTCAAACTCTATAATTTTATTATTATAGTGATTTTTCATCTTTATTATTATTTAAATAGAAAACTGTACCTTTACATACTGTATTGTAATCGGCAGGCGTGCGGCTTACCATCAGGCGCACAACTTGCTCATCCCGTCCTTTTACCATACGCTACTTTATCTCTTAAAACAAAATCCCAAGATAATTTTATTTTGGTATACAAACCTCTTTGAACCACTTATGTGAACCTGTAGTGCAGCCAGGTTGGGAAAGAAAGGTGTTAAAATCGGTGGTTCTTTTCTGACAACAGGACCAGAATTTCAGGCCTTCATGAAATACTGGACAACCAGGGTGGTATGTGCATATAGAGTCATTTGTTTGTGGACCCTCATATGCTGTATTACACCCTCCATTTTTACAACTAGTGCCAATTCCTATTGTTCTAAAATAGTATTTGAAATTAATCTTTAATAATATTTAAATATCACTTCATAATTATTTCTTAAGAAAAGATTCATGGCTTACCCATCGGTATCTGTTACTGTTTTCTGTTTTGACTGTTGGGTCATATTTTTTAAAGAGTCTGCAATTTGTGGTTTTACTGTAACTAAGGGTGAGTCAAATGGTGGTCTAGGCAATTGCGGTCCAATTATTGGGGCTCTAACTTGTATAACCTCTTTTTTATCTAATTCCTTATCTAAAGGTTTCTTTTCAGGTTCTGGTGGTTTCTATAAAAACAATGAAGATAGTTAACAAGAGAACAAGTAAGACATGATTTGAAAATATGTTATAGTACAGAAATTGAAATAAAACATGCTGGCTATATATACAAATATGTGTGGAAAGATTCATTAATTTATTTGTGTCAATATCCATTTTGTGTCATGTGATAGTAGACAGTAATACAACAGTCCTTTTTTATATAGAGTTGATAGAACAAGTACCAAATGGGTACTTGTTCTATTCAAGTATATTTTTAATTTGGTAGTTTTTTATTACTAAATGTCACACTCTCATATTTCGTGAAGTACATATTGCAATGTGCTTTGAGCAAAAGAGGAAGCAATATGTTTGCATTTTGTTATATTGAGGCAGAGTAAATGAAAAAAACTTTATGCCTTATTACTATTTATTCATCTAATAAATTCTAATTCTAGTTTTTAATCTTTAAGTGATATAGAACCAAGGGATTCTATTTTTTGCTATCTTTTATTTTTTATATCTTATTGTTCAGCAGTAATATATATAATTATAAGGAGGTTTTCTAGGGATAAATTATATAAAATAATTCAAAACACAGAATGTTGTTTGGAAATATATGCACATATGGAAGTAATACAATTTATAAATGCACTAAGTAATTATAATCCATTGGTAAAATATATCCTTTGAAAGGAGAATCAATAAAGAAATGTTTAATTCCATTAATATTGATAGTATGATCCCAGTGTTTATTCTAATTCAGTTGTATATGTATTGCTATTGCATTATTTACAACATCAATATGTAAACTTAAGCTTTTTGTACTCTTCCTCTACTATCCTTAATCTCACAATCACCCCGAAGTAAAATTTGCTTAAAAAAATGTTGAAAATTTTTTTCTTCAATACATTGATGGTTTCATGAACCCCTTAATGTACTGTTAAGGAGCACCATGATTCCACTAAATTATTGCATATGAAAGAAATAAACTGATATCTTTTAGTCACATTCTGTATTAAACTATAAACAATGTCAGTAGGCAAATTTGTGTAAAAAGTCTATTCAAAGTAATAAATTTTTAAGTGGTAGGACTCATGCAAAGTCTAAATGAAGTAGTACCACCTCATTGCCAGATATTCTGCCGCCAAGCAGTAGTGTGTGAGCATGAATATGTTCCGGTTTGAAGGGCAACAATGCTAGTGAAATTACAGGGCAAAAAGATAGACCATCTAATATCTCTGGGTGACGACCGCAGTACAGAACCAAGCACGCTGTTCGGTACTGTGTTGTTATGGGCATGGTGCTTACCGTCAAGTGCACGACTCGCTTGTCTCATCACTTTTTCTCGTAAAAGAAAATACAAATTGGTATAGGCAAATAATGTAAATTGTCTGCCTTTAACAGCCTAATGTTTACTCTCTATTTACTTACCACATTAGAATGCTTGGATAATGTGCATCCTTTTATATTTAAGAACTCAGTAAAATCAACACTTTTTTTATTGCAACATGACCATCCTTTGTACGCATCATGAAAAACAGGTGCACCAGGATGGTGACAGCATACATCTATAACAATAAATATTTATTTTAATTGTAACTAAACAGCATAGAATATATTTTCATCGCACATTTATAGAATATGTTCGTTCTAGAAAAATCTTACCTTCATCGTTTTTATTTGGATCGAAAACTTGGCCACAACCGCGGTTGTAACATTGCACTAAGTTTTTATCCTCCGGCATGTTTGACTATAAATGTCCCTTAGATATATACTCAAAACTTTAATTTAACAACCAAAAACCATGCATGAAGATATCAACGAAAACACTTGCTTTACGTTATTGTCATTGAATTTGACAGTTTCAAAGGATACAAAAATATAGATTATCATGGCCTTTTTACGTTGTGCATTTTACTTTTAGTACATGAAACTAGGAACGTATACTGGCACTAAATGATATTCATATCAATTTTTTTTATTTTTTACGTTATATTATATGAGATGGAAGAAATATTTATTCAGTTTAATATACGGAAAATCGATTCTAGGAGTGCAATAAATAATTTTGTCCAGAGCGGGTTGCTTTGCTTTACTCCTCGCTGTATAGGGAACGATGAGCCTATTTTCTAAGCGAACTCTTGCAGTGCTATAGTTATATATTTTTTTTATAATGTATGTATAGTCACAGTAAACACCCCATTCATTTAGTGCCTGCCAAATAGAGGTATGTGTAGTTGAGAGCACAAACGGGTATAGTTCATATGGCTCATATTCTGTATACTTCTCAATGATTTTATTATGTGGATATAAAAAACTGTTGAGAAATTCTTCAAGAAGCCGGCTTGCTCTACTGGTTCGCTGGTAAATTTTTAGAGATACGCCTCAGCAAGGTTGATGTGAAAAACTTGTTCATACATAATATCAGGCTAATTGGTTTATAATTTGATATTATTATTGGGTCGCCTTTCTTGTAGATGAGAATAATTTCAGCACAGTTCCACTGTTTCAGTATATATTAAAAGAAAAACCTATAAATAGTTTACAATAAAACATCTTTTTTAAGTGGTAGATCCATAGGCTCCACTTAAGGTAGTAACCACTGCATTACCAATTCAACTGCCATACCGTAATGTTTGGGCACACTTGTGTTTCGGTTTGAAGGGCAAAATTGTCAGCGTAATTACTGAGCATAGAATTTCCAGAGATTAAATATGGTCTACCTCTGTAGACCATCTTTAATCTCTGGGTCTCTCTTTCTTTGATTGAATCTCAACGCAGGTTCTGTGTGCATGGTGCCATATATATTTTTTACGAGATAAAGTGAAGAGACGAGCAAGTCGTGCACCTTATGGTAAGCGTTACGCCTGCCCATAATAACACAATACCACACGGAGCGTGCTTGGCTCTGCGCTCGTCACTCAAAGATATTAAATGGTCTATCTCTTTGCCCTGTAATTTCACTGGCATCATTGTCCAACAAACTGGAACACAGTAGTGCTTACATACAACACGGCGGCAGAATATCTGGTAATGCAGTGGTACCGCTCCAGTCGGACTCTGTAAGAGTCTTATCACTTCACGCCTTAATCTGCTCGTCACTTTATCTTCCGAAAGAAAAAAGGAAAAGGAATCTCTCTTTATTTAAGTTACGAATAACTATATTTGTCTAACTTGTAGCCTAGTGGAATCTACAAGGAGCGTAGCGCGCGAAGTGGAAGAACTAACTCACCACCTGTCGACCGCCGCCCGCGATACATAGACGCTTCTCGATGCTCGCCATTGCTCCTCATTTACTTTGTCTGAAACTCGTACATAAATAATTTATAATTTTACCGAGAACAAAGCGCCAGAATATTGTAAAGAGGTTTGTTTTTAATATAACACATATAGTATGTAAATTAATACACAATATAAGTATCTCAAACATTTTAAAAATACAAAAATATGCTATATACATATAGCTTGCTATTTTACATACTATTTTTTTGTATTTACCACCCACTTGAAGTAGGGATGACTACTTTTAAAAAGATAGGTTATTGAATCGATTAAAATCAAAGTCTAAACAATTGAGAAATACTAAAGGGCAAAAGATTTTTCAGAAATGTTTGTACGTTTTCTCAAACATGTATTCTTTCTTCTTTTGAGCTTCCATATAAAATAATAAAAAAGATTACAAAATATCTTTTACCTAGTTTTAGTTTAATAAATAAAAATTACAAACACTTTTCTCAAATTCAATTGTACATGCAGATTTATTAATAATATTATCAATAAAATCATGTATTTTTATTTTATTTATAACAATGAAGCGATTATTATTCTTGATGCCAATTGAATGACCGTAAAAAACTTTCATGTCTAGTATGTGTTACTGAAATAGAAATATATGTGGTATAAGTTTTAATGTATGAGATATCACGTTTATGCTCAAATATATATAGTATATATTTGATCGAAGCATTTAAGGGTTAATTTAAGAAAAACAATATATTTTATCGATTCCTTGTTTGTGTTCAATTAAAAAATCGTTTTTCTTTGCTCAAACATCTTTTTTCGAATAATCAATGTCAGATTGCCCATCCCTACCTCGAAGTTTTGTATTGACAGAATTGCGAATGTAGGCGTGCAGAATGTAAAAGAAATCCTATTGGAAAAATTATAAATACAAATATTCACACATTCAGCTACGATTGATAATGTATTTAATAAAATAGGCAGTGCTTGAAAGCGTATTATGTAGTTAGTGAACCGGTGAATTTTTTAATAAAGAAAAATGTAATTTGTGAAATATTACCTTTGACGATATGTAAAAATATGCACAAATAAATTTTATTTTCTTGTAAGCAACTTAAGTAGGACAATGTTTTGATAAATGTTATATTGTTCGCAAACAATATGAATTTAATGCGCAAATTGCGAGGGGCCTCTGCCTCTACATCTTCAGATTCTTCTGAAAGCCCAAATTCATCATCCCACGTTCAGCTTGGCCTTATGCATTTAAAAAAGCTGTTCGCAGAATACACTCATCCATCACAGTCACTTTCCGAAGCTGAAAAAGATGACAAACTGTACAACATGCTACCTCTCTTCTGTAAGGTAAAAATTTAAAGTAATATTTTTATTAATGTAAATTAAAAATAAATTATAATTATTTTGTCAAAATGGTAAAATTCATAAATAAAGAAAATCATTAAGCGATCATATAGTTCAATGTTAAAGAAACAAGTGCTATACATCTTCAATTTCACACATATGGCTTCCTCAAAAACAAAGAAAATTCATTGCTGCATACATTTTTGTTACTTTTTAATACAGGTATTCGGAACAAGTCCTTCTAGTGAAATGAACGAAAAGTTCTGGGATATTCTTTCATTCTGCCAACAAGTGTCAAAACTTATGGTATCAGAAATAAGAAAAAGAGCAAGTAATCAAAGCACTGTGGCAGCTAGTTGTGCAATTGCAAAATTTTTGGAGATAGAAAATTCTGAAGAGTCAAGCAATGGATGGATGTTGTTGTCAACATTAAACCTTTTAGCTGCAGGAGATCAATCCTTAATACAAGTGAGATACAACTGTCATTATTAATTCTTATTAAATCCAAATTTATATTATACTTTGAACTACATATTTATATATCAGTATTTATTATTAAGTTGTCTCAAGTAAACCATTAAATCATTATAAAAAAATTTAACATAAAACAGTTGCATAATCATATTAAAATGTTAGTTTTGAATTAGCTACTTATGTTTAAGTCCTTAAATACAAAGTTTTTGAAGTAAATACAATATTTTATCTTGAAAAGTACATAAGAATATTTGTTTTAATAGGTCATGACAACTGCAGCAATACCATCTACATTGGTGAAATGTCTATACTTATTTTTCGATCTTCCTGAGATTCCTGATGCAGAGGCTGATGTTCAAGATGCAAACAGTGATTTCACTCCAAGAGAGAGAAGAATTTTGCTACAGAAGATTTTTGTACAGGTCATTTTTTAACAATATTTTCAATTTATTATTGTGTCAAGCAATTGCGGTTTGAATGCCATATGACCAAGAGTTGTAAGAATTGTTGGAAAGGAATTTCCAACAGATTTGATGTTAAAAATGGTAATTTTACCATATGATTTCTTATATTAAAGGTACTTGTCAGGCTGTGTAGTCACCCATTTCCATGTGAAGAACTAGCCAGGAAGGATGATTTAAGTCTTTTATTCTCTGCTATTACTTCTTGGTGTGCACCATACAACATTATGTGGAGAAAGTCTGCTGCTGAAGTTTTAATGACACTGTCTAGACATGGACTAACACAATCAGTTGTGCAGTATATACATAGTAAGTGATTTTTGCAATTTAACAAATTTCTTATGTTTTCTACTAGTTCTTTTGTTATATACTATTTTTGTTTTAGATAAAGGATGTGTGGCACTTTGTATAGAAAATATGCAAAGAATACCGGAGTTGACACCATTAGAGGTATGTAAGAAGTTGTTAGAGGTAGGTGTGTATGTTATGAGTTTTTCATATGTAATATAAATAAAGGATCATCACATACTGAGCTTGCATATGAATTTAGCATTATTAAGTAATTTACATGCATTACATCATTTCAACTCTACCCAAGGTTGATAAATATAACAAATATGTATGTAGTATTTAAAATTGATGCTGATATATTGATGTAGTATATACATTTCGCACCATATTAAATAAATACATTTGTCAATATCAAACTATGAGATACAATGATTCGTCTTTATTTTTTCAGGTTGTGGAGATGTTTGTAGCAGTTTTTTGCTTTCTTAAAGACTCAAGTGAAGTTAGTCAATTGTTGCTTGATGACTTTCGATCTTGCCAAGGATATCTATTTTTGTCTGAGTTTCTACTCAAGTAAGTCTTAACTATATTAACTGTGTAAAATATTATTTCTTTGCTTGTAGTTTATTTTTTTGCTGGTTAATTTTATATTTTTGATTTTTATAATATGATTTTTTTTTTATTTGTTTATCACTCCAGACATGACAGACAAGATGTACCTGATTATTTGACATCAGGGTAAGCTATTGTTAACTATCAAATTAACAGCCATATAAACTTCTCCTCTTTTTCTAACATTTGACTGCTTTCAGTCTATTAATACTATTAAAGGTAATAAATAGTTCTTTTTATATACTTGAATTATTATGTTTTCTATTGATATTCGTTAAAAATGCATGCATTTTTTTACATTTTGTTCTGAAAACCACAACATTAAAACTTGATGAAAAGTATCTATCATGTTATACAGTCAAATCAAGTTCTTGTATTCGCAGATAAAAATTTTTTAATTCCCAGATCTAGTCGGTATATTAAAATTATTTGGTACCTTTTTTAACGTATCGGCTTTTTTCGAGTACCGCTGGCACGTGCCATGGTTTTCACAAAGAGGGAGGAACCGAACGGATCAATTTCAAAGTGAAACAAAACTTATTGACACTACTTAAAGTACGTTTTTATATGCCGTCTTCACCGAATTACTTTGATAAGAACCGCCTTCATCATTGTTAATGTTTTTTTTATAAAGTAGTAGGACTCTTGCAGAGTCCGACTGGGGCGGTACCACTGCATTGCCAGATATTCTGCCGCCAAGCCATGTAGTGTGTAAGCACTACAGTGTTCCGGTTTGAAGTGTCGCTTACCATAAAACGCACGTCTTGCTCGTCATTTTATTTCCTAAAAAATACCCAAGAACATAGCCTTATAATTAAAAATATAGATTTAATATAAGCAAAATAAATAAAGTAACATAATAATTATTAATTACAATTAAATTACATTTAAGACTTCTAACTAAATACTTCAAAATATTTTGTACCTACTATAATTCTGGGTTATGTGCAAAATTTTAATCCATATTACTTAAGAATATTGTATGGGAGTATATTTTATAGTTTTTTCTGCTATATATGTATATGGACATGATTATATGATGAGTGTTGTTTATATTTAATTATATATGATACAGGCTAGAAGAGGACCGAGTTAGTGGTACTGAAGCCAAAGCAGCATTACGGAATCTCGTTTTGATGATTTCATCGCTTTGTGCGTGCGGTTTCTCGGAGTTGAGGCCCACCCGTGCCAATACGGAGCTGTTTCAATTGCAAGGCTTCGTCATGCCCCAACCATCTACGCCCGGACAGGCTGTACGAAATGTGCAAGCTTTTCAGGTAAGCATTTGATTTTAATTTTTTGTTGAGATTTTATGATAAATGACCATCATGCAAGAAGTCTGTGTAGAGGATTGTTAGTGATTTAAAGTATTAGAAAGGAATTAATTTTACCCGTTATATAGAAATTAGACATTTAACTAAGGCAATTGACTAAGTGGTACGACTGGGGCGGTACCACTGCTTTGCCAGATATTCTGCCGCCAAGCAGTAGTGTGTAACCACTACTGTATTTCGGTTTGAAGGGCAATGATGCCAGTGAAACTACAGGGCAAAGAGATTGACGATCTAATATCTCTGGGTGACATGCGCAGCACAGAGCCAGGCGTACTCTGTGTAGTACTATGTTCTTATGCAGGCAGGTGTGACGCTTACCACCGGGCGCATGATTTGCTCGTCTCGTCACTTTATCTAGTAAAAAATCAGCTTTACGTGTACTCAACGCACGCAATTGTAAAACCTAATTGTCTGGCGAGCTTTAGTGTTAATGTTTTTTGCGATTTATGTTATTTAATATTTTCTACCTCTGTTTCTCTTTGTACTACTGCAAAGGTCATGACCTAATACAAAACGTAGTAGAACATGAATGTTACTTATTATTTATTTTATTCATTAATTATTTATCAATTATGTCTGTGGGTATATTCATAAGGTCATCGTCATCAAAAGCCATCGTCATGCGTCCAGGCTTGAAGACTGCTCATATAAATGCAATTGGAATATCGTAACATCACACAAGGAATTTTAAATTAATTATTAGTTGAAACAAATTTCCGACATTTTGAATAGTTTTCAGAGTTCATGGTCACGAAGCAGACTGAGATGTTAGACCTTTTAATGTCAAAGCTAAACCAGGCACTCGTCAATTTCGGAATTATTTATTTTTGGACCGATCTATGCAGAATATACTACTATTCAGTGTCTTGCAGTGTTAGCGTTTCTTGGATTTGATTTTATTAATTATTAGATCCCAAGTATGGTAAAGATTTCATTTTATAATGTCTTAGTTAAAGTTTTTACTTTAAAGAAAACACTACAATTTTAGAATTCATATACAGAATGTTCTTGTTTGCACTCGTGGGCTGAGTGGTTGTATTTTGGGACAGTCCTACGTTCACATAAAAATTGATGACTATGAGATTGATTCTTATGCATGTTATGGTATAAGTCAATAAGATAATTATATAATTATTTTTAGGTACTACAATCGGTGTTTATAAAGTCAACGTCAGCGGCGCTTTGCTGCACCATCCTGGACGCAATATCCAGCGTATATCACGCTGATAATGCCAACTACTTCATTCTGGAGAATCAAAACACACTCAGCCAATTCTCCGAACGGATATATACGAAGAACTCTGAAATACAAGAGAAGTTCTTCGAGTTGCTGGAGTTCATTGTGTTCCAATTGAACTTCGTGCCGTGCAAAGAACTGATCTCGCTTTCATTGCTGTTGAAAGCGAATAGATCTAGAAGCTGCAGCATTCTATGCATGAAAACATTGTTGAATATACTAAAGTAAGCATTATTTATACTGTTATAACAATGTATTGTTAATGATATTTTCAAAAATATAGCAAGGTTTTATTAAACAAATGATTAAGCAGTGTTGTTTCTTCGTGTGTGAAGGAACTCACATTATTATAATAAGGTCATACTCAAAACTATTTCGACTATTAACTAAGGTTTTGTTTACCATACCATCACTTATGACAGATATGTACTAAACGGTTAATTTTAAAGTTAGTGACACGACTAATAAGGCGGGCAATCTGTGGTAAGCGGACCACATGACTCCTAACAGCAAGTAATTCGATATTTTAAAGTATTTAAACAGTTTCAAAGTCTAGATGACTCTGTGCCGCACTGTTTGTTGTCAAAGATATGAGACATATATCTTTGCATAATTTCTCTAAAAATGTTGCCCTTTAAACTGTTAACCAGTGAAGTCTTTGACGAGTATACTCGTCATAAAAACGTGACAGAATTTTTTGGCAATTAAAGAATGTTAGTAATAAAATTGTTCAATTTTATAAAATAAGGTAATCCGTGCAATATTGTAACAGCTGCATTTATCCTATGCTTGACGACTACATTCCTCATCGCGACACAAAAATGCACACAGTTACTGGTTAATCACAAGTAATTCTCATACATTACTATGTTGCTGTAGAATTATTCGCAGTGACGTGGTATTTTCCCCTTTCACATGTGCTAAAGATTTTTCGAATGAGATTTATGAAAATCCTAAGACACAATTACGACGCAGCCTCAGATGTTTATCAACGGAACGGGAGTATCAAATACCATGGCCTCGTATAAAATAAGCCTAAAGGAATGTATGCTATTGTATCGGGAATGATTTTATAGGAGAGAATGGGAGGTGTATGATAGCATATCTCTATTCTCAGTAAT
>DWGO01000134.1:0-15137 GCA_018247635.1 Eurytides dolicaon deicoon
GATGTAGAGAGGCTGCCTGCAAGAGGTTAGGCGTTAATTACAAATAACCCTGTATATGCAAGTACTATTTGTAAGTAAGAAGAATTCTGTGCCTCTTTAAAAACTTTGTGATTTCGTAATTTCAAAGCTGTAACTCTTCCGACTCAAAAGGTTGCCGACCTGTGGCCTACAGACGGTCCAAGATAAGCTGGTCATCACACGCCACACACGGTCACACAGACGCCTGTCAGGCGGCTGAGACATCGAAATGTTTTCCTATTATTTCTAGCTTTCTTCTAGCATGCCAATGAGTTTTAATCTTTATAAATGTTAACCAATCTCTCATCTTTCAGGCTGGCTAAGACGGAGCCGCCGACCAACTTGGAGCAAGCCGAGAACATGATTAAAGAACACGAGGCGTTCCTTACGACAATGGAGGCCAATGATGACAAGATCAACTCGGTCGTGCAATTTGCCAACCGGTTGGTCGAGGAGAGACACTTTGACGCCGACAAAATACAGCGTAAGGCCGAGAACATCGAGGCTAGGCGCAACGCCAACAGGGAGAAGGCCCTGCAGCAGATGGAGAAACTGCAGGATCAACTGCAACTGCATCAATTCCTGCAGGATTGTGACGAGCTTGGCGAATGGGTGCAGGAGAAGAATCTTACCGCACAAGATGACACCTACCGTTCGGCGAAGACCATCCACTCCAAGTGGACTCGTCATCAGGCCTTCGAGGCTGAGATTGCCGCAAACAAGGAACGGCTTTTCGCTGTCCAAAACGCGGCCGAGGAGTTGATGAAACAAAAGCCAGAGTTCGTCGAAGTCATTTCGCCGAAGATGCACGAATTGCAAGACCAATTCGAAAACCTTCAAACGACCACTAAGGACAAAGGCGAACGCCTATTCGACGCCAACCGTGAGGTACTCCTGCACCAGACCTGCGACGACATCGATTCGTGGATGAACGAGCTCGAGAAACAAATCGAGAATACGGACACCGGCACTGATCTGGCATCTGTAAACATTCTAATGCAGAAGCAACAGATGATCGAGACTCAGATGGCCGTCAAGGCGAGGCAGGTCACGGAGCTGGAGACGCAGGCCGAGTACCTGCAGAAGACCGTTCCAGATAAAATGGAAGAGATTAAGGAGAAGAAAAAGACCGTGGAACAGAGATTCGAGCAGCTCAAAGCACCTCTGCTGGAGCGTCAGCGCCATTTGGCCAAGAAGAAGGAGGCATTCCAATTCCGTCGCGATGTCGAAGATGAGAAGTTGTGGATACATGAGAAGATGCCACTCGCCACCAACACAGATTTCGGCAACACGCTCTTCAACGTCCAAATGCTCCAGAAGAAGAACCAGTCGCTCAAGACGGAGACAGACAACCACGAGCCTAGGATCCTGACTGTCATCTCCAACGGACAGAAGTTGATTGACGAGGACCACGAAGATGCGTCCGAGTTTAAGCAGCGCATTGATGAATTAACTGCGAGATGGCAAGAACTTAAAGGTACGACGACAAATTATCTATTTTTTTTGCTGATTTTTTGAAAAGTATATATCATGAGTCTATTTAGACACATCGTTGATACTTTTATTAAATAGGATAGATTGGGATATTAGGACGTTAGCGTGAAAAGCTTTTTTGTCGCAAAATTTCTTTACACTTACCTTAAATTCTATGTTAGTCTTCGTTGGTTCTATCCAAGACATTTATTTAACTTTGATCTCATTTTTTTCTTGGAATATTTATATTTTTAAAACGTTCGTACACTTATCCAAAAAAGAAGAGTTTTTTTTATATACCGTTAAACTTAATTAATCTTTCTCATTTCAGATGCCATCGAGAATCGCAAGAACAACCTATCTCAATGGGAGAAGGCTCAGCAGTATCTGTTCGACGCCAACGAGGCGGAGGCTTGGATGAGCGAGCAAGAGTTGTACATGATGGTGGAAGACCGCGGCAAGGACGAGATCTCCGCCCAGAACCTCATGAAGAAGCACGAGATCTTGGAACAGGCGGTGGACGATTATGCTCAGACGATCAGGCAGTTGGGTGAGACGGTCCGCCAACTGACCAGCGAGGAGCACCCGCTAAGGTATGAATTAACAAATGAAATCTGTTTTAGCCTTTATACTTATATAGTAGAAGTTCCTTATTCGCGCGAGGTAAGTTCTGTTAGAATGCCGCGAATACAGGAACCGTTTATGGAATCGTAATTTGTATAAGATTAAAGATAATTCCAAGGTATCAAAAAAAAATTAAATCAACTCGGTGAATTTAACTATTAATATAATTTAATTAAATAATATGAATTTATTAGGTATTGATTTTTATTATCAGGCTTAGGTAGACTTAGAGTTTTATAACTTCATTGTTTCGTCGTATTCAGTTTGACATAGTTTTGCATATCAGGATCATATTTCTATTATAAATTGAGTAAAAAACGGAAGACACATGTTTTGTCCTATCAAAATTATTTCTACAACTGTCAAATTGAATGAATAAAATAATGACAATAACAAAGGCGGTTATTATCCAAGTAATTTGGCGATGGTGACAGAAAAAACATAATGTAGGTAGTGTCTAAAGTTATGTTTTACTTAGAGGTTAATCCATTCAATTCCACTCTGTAAAAGCCGCCATGGCACGTGCCAACAGTGCTCAGAAATGTCAATGCGTAAACATAATGTAATTATCAAATAAAATCTTACAAATGTTTAATTAAATGATGTAAACTTGTTATAACACTTACCGATTGGTCCTCAGTGAGCAGATATCGGTGAAGCAATCTCAAGTGGACAAGCTCTACGCTGGCTTGAAGGACCTGGCTGGAGAGAGGCGCGCCAAGCTGGATGAGGCGTTAAGGCTGTTCCAGTTGTCACGTGAAGTGGATGATCTGGAGCAGTGGATCACCGAACGCGAGCTGGTCGCCAGCTCGCAGGAGTTGGGGCAAGATTACGACCATGTCACGGTAACTTCATCTAAATCAACATTGTTTTGTTATTTAGTTTATGAATACATTTTAATGCGAATGCATATTGCATTGTGATTTAAGAGGTAATTTACCCACTGTTCTGAAATTGAGTATACTTTGTGTCCATATTTTCATGTCTGTGTAATCCTCTTATAAAACGAATATATTATGCCCTTGTTGGGGGAAGTGTAAATATTAGTATTAAATGAAAATAAAAAACTTGCGTGCTAGGAATTCTTTATAAATTATATAATAATTAATGCCGGTGTATGTGATGTATAATACCTCTTAGTGTAGTTTTTTGCTTATGATTTATGTTATATCTTTGTTGTGTTTTCAGCTACTGTGGGAGAGATTCAAGGAGTTTGCGCGCGAGACGCAAGCGGTGGGTTCTGAGCGAGTGGCAACTGCGGAGCGTATTGCCGACCAGATGATTGCCATGGGCCATTCTGACAACGCCACCATCGCCCAATGGAAGGAGGGTCTCAAGGAAACCTGGCAGGACCTGCTCGAGCTCATCGAGACCCGCACTCAGGTATACACACTGACTACCACAAATATTTACAATGGCATGTATGCCGGCAAGCCTAGCAGCTTGCTAGGTTTTCACAAATTTTCCTTTATTACTCTTCCCCCATTCATACTACTCTCTCTTTCACACGACATAGACAATGACACATTTAAATGACAAACACAAACTTTTAAATACAATGATAACAAAACATACAGCCATCCATCCCACATACATGGATTAATTTAACTCAATGGAAGGTGGTCATGTAGTGTGTATTATATGTAAAGTTTATTCACATTTAATTTGGAAGTTCCTAACGTTGGACGCCGAAGAGAATACACACATGGTACAAATGTTACTATATAAAAATTTTGTAATTTGATTTTTGTAAGACCAAGATTCAATTCAAAAGGTTTGCTTGTAAGAAGTCGTAATTGAATAAGGCTTAATTTCATTCATTCGTTCGAGTTTGCTAAGATAGGAATAACATTTCTTTTTTCTGTCGGCTCCTTTTTTAAACGGCAATTACTAATTCAGGAATGGAACGGCCTAATTGAGGACACGGACGAGATTTGTTATACCTTATTTTAAGAAGTAGCGAGACGAACAAGTCGTGCGCCTAATGGTAACGTTACGTCTGCCCATAACAACGCAGTATCACACAGATCGTGCTTGGGGGCACAATATCTGGTAATGTAGTGGTACCACTGCAGTCGGACTCTGCAAGAGTCCTACTAATTAGAAGCCTTCTTTGCCGTACGCAAGTTGTGCTTCGATTGAATCCTACTAGATTTTAATCCTAACCGCTCTGATTTGTAAACAGATGCTGGCAGCGTCGCGCGAGTTGCACAAGTACTTCCACGACTGCAAGGACACGCTGCAGCGCGTGAGCGAGCGTGCGCGCGGCGTGAGCGAGGAGCTGGGTCGGGACGCGATCAGCGTTGGCGCTTTGCAGCGAAAGCACCACAACTTCATGCAGGACCTCAGCACACTGCAGCAGCAGGTAGAGGCGTTAGGGGGCGAGTGTGCCCGCCTCGGCGCCTCTTACGCGGGCGACAAGGCCTTGGAGATTACCCGACGAGAGGCAGAGGTGCGAGAGGCGTGGGCCGCTTTGCAGGCCGCCTGCGCTGCGAGGCGCTCCAAGCTCGAGGACGCCGACGACCTCTACCGTTTCCTCAGCCAGGTGCGCACCTTGGCGCTCTGGATGGACGACGTGGTGCGCCAGATGAACACCGGCGAGAAGCCGCGGTGAGCTCAATACTTTACATGCTATTAGTTTATACTCATTAGACGAGCGAACCGTGCGCCTGATGTTATGTCGCATCTGCTTGTAAGAGCACAGTACCATACAAAACCTACTTGGCCCTGTGCTGCGCTCGTCATCCAGAGATATATCAAATCAAAACATTTATTGCATAGCACATTTCATCAGTAAGGTGGTACAATATGATATAAAGTATACATGTGACGCCCTGTGTGGGCATAGCAACAAAAAAATAAACTAATATCAAAATAATTATTACAACATTGATTTTTCTTTTTTAACATGCCGACCAGTAATGTATAAGCATTACTGTATTCCGGTTTGAAGTGTAATGTTATTAATATATAACATTACTAGACGTAGAAATTTATGGGCAAGCGTGTTGTTTACCATAAGTCTCATACTTGCTCATCTCGTAACTTTATCTCCAAAAAAACCCTGAAATATTGTATCCGTGCAGAACAAAACCTATTTAATTAATATATAAATAAAGTGGTAGCACTCTGCCGAGTCCGACTGGTGCGGTACCATTGCATTGCCGTTTATTCAACGCCAAGCAGTGATGTGATAACATGACTGTGTTCGGCTTCGAACTGCAAGTATGTCAGCGTAATTACTGGGCGTAGATATATAAAATCGTTAAACTCTGAGTGATAAATTTGATTAGCATTTTACATAAGTCGAATAAGTTTTTTTTATGGAGTATGAAGGCAAACGAGCAAGCGGTTCACCTAATGGTAAGCGAGTACCGCCGCCTATGGACATTCGCAAGATCGCGGGACTTGCGAATGCGTTGCCGACCTTTAAGGTATGAAATTGTTTGCTGGGAGGGAGGGAAGGGATGGGCAACCGGCCACCTCACTCACCGGACGAAACGCCGAGGTATAAATACTTCCACTTCACGCCGATTTTCTCTGAGCTCGTGGTACTGACCCGGTTCGAGCCAATTCTAATACGGCTGCAACTAGAGCTGCTGCGTGCACGTGTGAAACTGGGCATTTGCAGCGACGTGAGCGGCGTGGAGCTGCTAATGAACAACCACCAGTCGCTGAAGGCGGAGATCGACACGCGCGAGGACAACTTCACGGCGTGCATCTCTTTGGGCCGCGAGCTTTTAGCGCGCCAGCACTACGCCACCACCGAGATCAAGGAGAAGCTGCTCCAGCTCACCAATCAACGGAACGCCCTACTTCGTCGCTGGGAGGAGCGCTGGGAGAACCTCCAACTCAGTAAGCGATCTTTCTTTCGCCTCTCTTCGCTATTCTAAGTGGTAGGACTTTTACAAAATCTAACTGGGGAGATACCACTGCATTGCCAGATACTCTGCCGCTAAACAGTATTGTGTTCCGGTTTGAAGGGCAATGTCAGCGTAATTACAGGGCAAAAAGATAGACCATTTAATATCTCTGGATGACGAGCGCAGCAAAGAGTCAAGCAGCATCTGTGTGTTACTTTGTTGTTATGGGCAGGGTTGACGCTTACCATCAGGCACACGACTTGCTCGTCCAGTCACCTTTATATCATAAACAGAGTTAATGGTGTGCCTGGTGCGAGTTTTCGTTCGCCAACTTCGTTTACCAACTCGATTGTGTTAGTTTTAACATAATTTCTATGAAATTGTGACAGCGCCATCTAGTGTTGACTATATAACGCTGTTTTTTATATAGTAATGAGGTTAACGCTAGCGCGATCGAGTTGAGCAAGAACGAAGTGACTAAAAGCATACAGTACACAAAGTTGGTTAGACCCATTCTTTTAGGTATGGATCGCCTGTGCCAGAGGACTCCGTTCTTTTAAGTTTTCGCAACTAATAATTAGAACAAAAAAAATGGTATACTTATGTAAACTTATTGGGAATTCGCTTCGAATTGCAGTCCTGGAGGTGTACCAGTTCGCGCGCGACGCCGCCGTGGCCGAGGCGTGGCTGATCGCGCAGGAGCCGTACCTGATGTCGCAGGAGCTGGGCCACACCATCGACGAGGTGGAGAGCCTCATCAAGAAGCACGAGGCCTTCGAGAAGTCTGCCGCCGCCCAGGAGGATCGCTTCAGCGCCCTGCAGCGGCTCACCACCGTAAGCCATCCCGATCGCTCTACTTGCGTCTTAATAGCTCTGTCTCGCTTTCACTACTGTACTCCCCCTCGCACCATACGCCTCCAATTAGCTCTATCTCGCTCTTTTTCTTACGAAATAAAGTGACCAGACGAGCAAGTCGCGCGCCTTGTGGTAAGCGTCACGCCTACCCATAACAACACAGTCTCGTCACTTTATTTCGTAAAAAAGAAGAATATACATATTTGATCCGATTATAAATGAATAATTTCATAATAATATACAATCCGTGCACTTCCATTTGATTGAGGTGAAAAAATTATTTTTCATTTCCATATAATATCGACGTTAATTTGACAAGCTATTAGGACGTAAAAGTTTTTTCAACAATGTGTTCGCATGCTTTTGAATTTTCGGTTGTAGATTTTGTGATTGTCGTTTGTGCTGAATTTTTAATGCGCATAGCAATTTTGTTGTAACGGATTAGAAAAATGGGGCGATTATTATTGTAAATTTATTCAAATTAGCTAATGGTCGGCTGTAAATGTATTAAAATGGTTTAATTTCTTATAAATAAAATAATAGATTAAACAACTAAAGATTACGCCGTATGAACATCTTAAAATTTAATTCGCTTATACCGCTAGATTGTTTAAAAACTCACTTTCTTTACTGCTATACACATATTAAATTACTCAACTGTACTGTACTTGATTGCTTTGCACCAATTGCTTATTAGTTGTTTTTTCCACTTCCGTTTGAAATCTATCTAATATCTTTTTCTAATTCAACACTAGCTTGAACTCAAAGAGGCGACACTATGGTCTAGTGCACAACCTTGGGATAAATGTGACGAATCAACCTTCCTCTACCAACCTCCTCCCGTTTCCCTGAAGAATGCTCCTCTCCACATCACAGCTCAAAAAGAACAGCCCGTAGGAGAAGTAGTTGAAGCGATAATAACAAACAGCAAGAGGTATCAAATACCGGAAAAGCTCAAGTTGAAATTGCAAACGAACTATCAAACAGAGGAGCTCCTTAAGAACGACTCTTATCTATGGTCAGTTGCTACAAATACTAGTCTTTCAACGATATCGGAATTGAGTAGTCCCCCTATGACACCGCTGAAATCGCCTCTATCGCCAGAGATTTACAGCTCAGTTTTCTTTGAATACACTTCTAATAGCGAGAAACCGGACGACCGTTTGGCATGTATAGACTTTATACTCTGGGAGAGGTTGTCGTATCAGTTTGTGTATCCTAATATCTCGGTTAGTCGACATAACAGCGCGGTCTCATCTAAATCTGGCAGCATAAAGCGAATCATACATAAGTTCTCGAAGAAAAAGAAGCCATCTGACGCAGAGAGTAAGAGCGATATTGCTGTGCTCTCTCTACAGGGCTTAAGTACCAGTAGTAGAACGGTTATCAGTTTGAGTAACGAAATGAAGAACATTCCCCTGACTTCGTCCATCCTCCTACTTTCCCAAACCCGGAAACTCCTGTTCCCGGAAGGTGCATGGTACTATAACTACTTGGATTGTGTAAGTCCGGTTGTTGGTATATCGCATGTGATACGCATGCAAGGCTTCATAATGTCGCATGTTGTGGTGCATGTTCTTTTAGTCTTATTGTAAAATGAAACCTCTCTGCATTCATATGATTACTTGAAGTTTTAGAATTATTTATATTATACTGACAATTAACACTACTAACTTTAAAACTTACAGTGTATATACAGTGTATCATCAACTTAAAAGATATATATTTTTTGTATTCTTTACTAAATAGCCACTACAAAAGAGGTATTTTTGTATCTATTTTATCTTTACATAATTATTTATCAGAATCTGAATGATTTTTCAATATTTTTCTAATTACATAAATAACTGTAAAATTATATAGTTGTAAGGTATTAAGATATGTCTTAATACTTGAGAATTACATAATTTAGCATAGTGCTTACGTTTTATTATCATTTTACGTTTATGTAGTGTACTTTATAATATTATCCCTCGGCGCAAATATTGACTAAGTTATCTGTTTCTTAATTTACCTTGTGAATAATATGTTTAAACTATTCAATGTTCTCGCCTTACCTTCATAAATTAAAATTACCAAAAAAATGACGTTATAAATTATTTAAAAAAATCAGCACCTTGTCTTAATTTTATCTTTATCCATAATTGTGGATTTCTAGTTCAACAAAAATTTTGACGACAGTAAAGAATGAAAAGACAGCTGTAATTTTGCGAAACTTTTTTACACAATTAAACAAAGAATTTTTATATTTATCTAAAGATTTTTTTAATTAAAAATATAATTGTTTAGTCGCTGAAGCGTATAAAAGACAACTACATTTGTGTTTACGGAGTAATGAACGACGTCCTAGCGCTCTCCTGTGAACTAGTAATTTTGTAGATGTCCGTTTTTCCTTTCCTGCCGTCGATTTGCTCGCATGTGATCATCTGTACATGTGTTCGTGTGCTCCAGTTCGAAGTGAAGGAGATGAAGAGGCGGCAAGAGGCGGCTGAGGCGGCGGAGCGCGAGCGGCTAGAGCGAGAGGCGGCAGAGGCAGCAGAGGCGGCGCGCGCCGCCCAAGAGGCGCAGGAGCGCGCCGCCGAGACTGTCGACTCGCCGCAGCCGCATGGTGAGTGTGCGCGCCCACGCGCCCCTATCCCCGCCGGTGACGCGCTGACAAGTTTTATAACTATTTTTTCTTTTTTTTATCTGCCTTTCTGGCCAGTGTGCCTCCGACTCGATTGCGTTAGCGTAAACCTCAGTTCTATGAAACGTTGATAGCGCCATCTAGTGTTGACTAGTTGAAGCTGTTATTTTGTATAGAAATGAAGTAACGCTAATGCAATCGAGTTAGTAAACGAATTGAGCAAAAAACTCTTACTATCTTCAAATTTGAATTTCGAATCAACTTGGATTTTGTTATTGGTTTATTGAATTTCTGTTTGTCAAAAAAATACAAGATTAGAATTTATAACTAGCACGTAATAGTAATTCGACATTTGATCTATGTTTTTGGTATTAAACATTATAATGAGCTGTGATAAAGTTATGAATAGTGATTGTAAATCGCATTTTTGCTACCGTAATTGTATCAAAAATAATGTGCGTTTATCATATTTAAGCGAAAAGAAATTAATGGTTAAGAAAATGTTATTTTTGTTCTATCTTTTATTGGACGCGTTACCGGTTATGACACTTCATATTAAAGCAATTTACTTCTAAAGTAGGAAAGTAGTAGAGATATTGGACAGTGCCATGTATTATTTAATAAAAACTTGTCTAGCGTCCCGTTTGTATTAAGTAATTAATGTAATAATAATTAATTTTGTTCAAGTCCTATATTACCTTTACTGAGATTCGATTGTTGATAGTTTTTATACTTGTAACTCTTCCCCCAAATTGAGAGAGATTTAGCGTAGTTCCACTAGTACTAATTCCAATCGAACTATTATGATTGCAATCGTCCGAACCACTTAATATTTTTTTCTTTAATAATTTACTCACAAATCGCAACGTTGGCACAAGCATGTGTTACATATTTACCTCTTCTAGCACCGTATTAAAACGTTTTTAATAAAGTAACATTAACGATAACCCCAATTAACTTTCACCGAGCCACCGGTGGTTTTTGCACTTGAAAAATGAAAATAGCCAGAAATAGACGAGAACAAAATGGAAGAGTATAAAATGTGATCTTGTTTCTACAAAAGTCTTAGCACTTGCACTGCGACAGAGCCAAAAGCCATACGGCATCGCTTGTCGCTTTACGTGTACAACTATGAATTGTGTTATGCTTACTCGATCGCCGAACGATACACTAAATTATAAGTAACGACGCGACAGAACCTTTGCGACTAACTGTACAACCGATTCATCAGCGAAAAGTTTACGGTGTTGTATTGCAACGTGCGTGGATGCAATTTTTTCGGTCGGGACTATTATTAAGCGTGTCATTAAGGTCGTTACACGTTCGGCGGTCGGGTGTCGCGTGTTGTGATAAAATGGGACGTTACTTACCGTTGTGTTGTCCACACATGCACACGCGTAGTCGTAAGGAGAACGTCCACTAAAGCGGCTGAGAAGGCCCAAGAGCGACCGCATTCCCAGCCAGGTAACGAACGTGAGCGCTTGATAAATATAAACCGATCGATTTGAGACGGTGCCCGGTGCTGTGCGCATGAGCTTTAGCGTAGTTTTGTTCACTGGGCGGAAACGTGTCTACACGTTTTCGACGGTTTACACGTATACGCTGCGCCGCTCAAGACGGGTGGACCGCTCGAAACACGGGTGTAGTTATTGTGTTATGTACGCCTAGTAACTGTTGACCAAGTGTTTAGGGGATTTAGTTTTATTCTATTTAGTATTTTTCTATTTAGTACACCTACGTAGATCGGGACGTGTAGCACTCTCTTTACCGTTGCACAACTAATATATTATGATAAGTACACACAGTTGATTGGCATTGTTGTTTCACTTTATTTTGCATAGGTGATGACGATCGTCGATTTTAATTGAGCGTAGTTATACAAAATGTATCGAACCTACAATAATCGTTTTTTGACCTCACGTCTGAAATAACGTCTACACATCAACTTAGTATATGCAAAAATTGCCAAACAGCTAGGTTTTATTTTTTTTTCAATCAAAAGCACAGATATTAATGATACTGTTTCGAATGATTGATATTAATTTGATTTGTAGAAGACATTTGAGACGTTAAGTTGACGACGTTGAAGAAAAGAGGACGTTTTGTATGTTCGATCCATTTTGAATAACTGCTTCCAATTATAACCATTACTTGGGTGTGAAAATAGGGAACGGTGCGTTTGGAGGAATCATTTACGATTGTTTCCAAGCGCAGAGAGTTCGCATATTCATCGCTTAAATTTTCTCAAACACTCTCATATCTATGCAATAATATCCGTTTTAATCATCTGCGTAACTATTATTTATATATTCTCTTCTCTACACAATTGTACTACGCTAATCACGGTGATGGTTTGATATATACGTCTGTCCTTTTCACTCTGTCTGCGCTGTCTCTGTCTTTGGGATACTTTACTGGTGAATGCTATGTATTTCACACTCTTGGGATTGGCTATGATATTACAATAAGCTATGTACGAAACTGTTCTAACACGATTCACTCATTTATCACATAACTTTAATAACTCGTAACCAATCCCAGAATGTGATCTCTGCAACGTTCAAGCTGTAAAAGAAGCTATGTCTATTAAATGTGAATCGATATTTCGTTCTTCTATTTCCCAAGAAGCTGTCTTCATAAAGGTAGGTATTGTTTCTTACTATTTGATCGCCTGCTCCTTGCTAAGTTTTGTCTGTCCGCATGGCATTTCAGCTGTTTTTTATACACACGATATATATGTATATGTGTTTACGCTCATTTATTTATTCATTATGCTTATACCATTTGTATAAACCATCAGTGTCATAAACTGCAACCGGTAAAATGTTATGAAAAATCTATTACAATTATAACTGGGTATTAATACGAAAAATAATTTAATGTGAAGTTTAATTCCCCATTAAAAATTTAAATTCATAAAAGGGTATAATTACATTTTGCGAATAACAGTAAAAATTTTACAAGTAAAACTACTATTCATTAGGGATTAGCTTAAAATGATTATTGTAGTGTAACAATGCACTGTTGTCTATTAATGAAGATTGACTTAATCTGACAACCATGTACGCGTAATTCTTTACCCCGTCCGTAAAGCAATAGATCGACGGCAGCAAATAAAAAACGGACAACTACAAAATCACTAGTTCTCAGGAGAGCGCGTTAAAACCGTTTTAGTCATTTCATAAACATAGCTGTAATTTGTGTTATTATGTAAAAAAAAGTTCGCAAAAATGCAGTTGCCTTTTTATTCTTTGCTGTCCGTCGATAAAACTTAAATTGAAAATTTACTCACGCAAAAGTGACGATGGTAAAATTAGGCGTAGATGTTCGTAGCATGTGCCGAGTATAACGTAGCATGTGTGCACGTAGCGTGTAGACGTAACCTAGCACGTAGATGTATGTACGCATGCAGAGGCCAGTAGCGCCGCCCCAGAACCCGAACCCGAACCCGAACCCGAGGCCACGCCCACGGCCACGCCTACGACCGCCCAGGACCCTCCCCGTCCATCCACTTCAAAACAGACACCCGCAAAACCTGCACGTCTCTCCAGTAAGTATACGTAGCGTTACCGAAGATCCCAGTAATTTGGTGTTGGGTTCACAAGTCATTCGGTTTCATACTCGTATGCCATTCTAATTTCGGTTCGATGTAATCTCTTTGACGCGGTTTGCTTTTCAATTGATCTAGCACTTTTGAATTGGTAATTTTACGTTGTTTTTTTTATTAAAAAAAATCACTGACTTTTCAGTTCACATCAATGATACACTTGGATACTCTCGTATTAAAGTGGTATTTTGTTTTTACTAGTTTGCTTTACAAAGTCTAAGAAAGCATATAGGAATGTGATCGAGTACAAATACATTCCATATACAAAGTACATACGTGTTTCAGTAATATAGTCGACAAACTGAAAACAAAAAGCTGATGTTAATGCAGCTACCATTTTAGTACTTGTAATGATTTTCTTAGACGCAAATGATTATAAAATCTCACTAAACAATTATTTGCGTAATTCCCAAAATATATACAATCATAAATAAAATTAATAATACCATCCCATTGTTAGCAGATAACGCCGATGTGTCCTATTGCAATTAAAGTATTTCTAATTATTCTAATTGTCAGTTGAAGAGAACATTATATATCGTTTTTTTAATGAATATCGAATGACATTTGACCTAACAATTGTTTAATTCTTACTAAAAAGGGTTGTGTTAATCATTAAATCTTTTATACTTTATATGTTGCATGCAAATTGTTCTTAAAACTGTGTTTTATTTTTTGTTTTGTTTATTTTGTTTAATTCAACATTGATGTAGTGATAAAAAGTGGCATGTTTACGCTTTTGTTTTATTTGCTGCGCCGCAATTTGTTTTTTATGTTGCTTTGAAGTATTTTTTTTCTTTTTTTCCATTTCCCCCTCCACTCCTACCCCAACTAATTATTTACCGTTTTTAATTTAAAATTCAAATGTTCTTATTTTAAAATAAACTTTTCTGATCAAATTTTTATTCTTTGCGAATGTTCGTAAAACTTAACGTCTTCATAATCCATAAATTTTTAATTTGTACCATTCAAAACAATGTTTTTCCAACTCGTGTTCCACTTCTCTGATTGCATCGATTTGATGACATCATTTGAAATAATTTCAACCCCTTTTTTTGATACATTCTCTTGTACTGCTTACCCAACTGCTACCACCCCGTATAATTTTTATTGTTCTCATTTTTTATACGAAAACGAAACGATTCGTGCTCTAACATGTACTCTGTTCCTCGTCCCGCGGCGTTATACCCTCTTTTGTCATTCGACAATGTGCCACTATCACTTGACATACGAAAATGTCCCATAACCTTTTGAAATTCAAAAATGTCCCATAATCTTTTGACATACGAAAATGTTCCTTACTTCCTTGACATTTGTTTCATTTCCTCCGTACTCGCTCATCCCATCTCCCTTCCCCTCCCATCGTGTCCTTTACGCCGTTCAGCGGGTGGCTCCAGTTCGTCTCCGGCCACGCCGTCCACTTCGGGTAAGGTGAAGACCCGTTCGCGAAGCAAATCGCCGTTCAGGAGCTTCCGTTGGCGCACGGCGAAGAAACTTCTCGCCGGATCGCATCACAGCGACGACGAAGGTACCGCAAAAGATCGCTGTGGACGGAGTGGTTGTTTTAAAAGAAGACGACCCTACGATAGAGATCCCGAAATATATGTTCTACGTGTTTCGGTGTGGGCTAAATATCGTAATTTAGTAGTATTTGATAATCGTCTCAGTTAATACCATTTCTACTAGGGTTTGTCGAAGGACAACATCTTTTAAAGTTTTAGCTTCCAATTATTAAACTTTCCAAGTTTAGTAATTGTTTCCCAATTTATGTTTTGATTTCTCGCTAAGTAAAATAAAATATATATTGTGGTAGGACCCTTTTGCGGAGTCTATCTAGGGTGGTCCCACTGCATTGCTAATTATTCTGCCGCCAAACAGTAGAGTGTAAGCAGTACTGTGTCTAGATTCGAAGGGCAATGATGCCACCATAATTACCGGGCAAAGAGACGGACCACCTTATATCAAATCAAATCAAAAATTTCTTTATTCAAATAGGCCTATGTAGGCACTTTCGAATCGTTATTTTTACATTTGTTCGTGAGGAAGCTACCACCGGCTCGTAATGCAGTTC
>DWGO01000135.1:0-15127 GCA_018247635.1 Eurytides dolicaon deicoon
AATAGAATGAACACCATTAGTATAGAAATTATTTCAATGTCAAATCTATCTAATTTTATAATTTGTATCTTCTAAGCATTAATTATTTATTACTTCTTATCTTTCTAATATCACAAACTGACCTCAACAGATTCTAGCCTTACTACATACGTTTTCCTGCTGTTTTTAATAGAAATCTCATAATCTACTAAACCGATTGTCTTTCTTTCATGGTATATCATGAGACAGGACACAGATGGACGCAATTTTTGCTGCGTTAATATTTTATATTATATATTTTATATAACTTTATATTTTATAAGTTACTATTTGTTGGCAAATTATAAATAAAAATTATTCAACGATACAATTTAGTTACAACAACATAGATGATAGGCCCGTTGCAGTACAAACCATAATCTGTATTGTGCTAAATATACCTAGTATGTAAGTACCACACGTGAAGGGAAAACTGTACCCTGTTCTTGGCATTGTGCGTTCGCAGTAGTATATACTAGCTACATTCTTAATACGATATATGTTACGAATACATCAAACGATATTTTTTTTAACTTAACATTCATTGTTTATATTCATACTTTGAATTTCATACCACAATTTCAAAATTATGTTAAAGTTGTTATATTACACAACCTCAATAATATAAAAACATAATGATTCATTGAATACCGGTTTGAATTACAACCTCTGAAACACCACTATAAGTATAATTATAGTACAATATAATTATAGTATATAAGTATATAGTATATAGTATGTATGTATATAGTATATAGTATATAAGTATATAGTATATAGTATATAGTATATAAGTATATAATATATAGTACAAATAAGTACAATTATAGTATATGATTAATGTAAAACACCCGAAAAACGGAAAACATATTGACAAGTTAGTCAATATTGTTTTGTTCTATTGCATTCGACAGACGATTTCAGATTGAAATTTAAAGTTAAATTAATCGTTGATTAACATGATATTCGGCATTCTCTTACAAAAATCAAAAACTTCTATGACTCACTTATTTCAAATGGAGACAAAGATTTATGTGAGCATAGAAGGCTTTGGGAATACTTATGAATAATGAATGTTTATATGTATGAATTTTAACGGAGAAGAAGGTAATGCTCACGGCAGTGAACTGCCAACGATAGAGATAATAATTGGTAGCTTTTGTTTAATTTTTCGTTTTTTTTTAAGACAAAGTGACAAGGCGAGAAAGTCGTGCGCCTGATGGGAAGCGTCACGCCTACCCACAACAACACAGTACACAAGACAGTCCTGGCTCTATGCTGCGATTGTCATCCAGAGATATATTGGTTTATCTTTTTACCCTGTAATTATACTGGCACCATTGCCCATCAAACCGAAACACAGTAGTACTAACACTTGGCGGCAGAATATCTGGCAGTGCAGTGGTATCGCCCCAGTCGAATTCTACTAGAGTCCTACCACTTACAAAAATTGTTTATTATTATGCAGTGTTATAGTTCTCTTACAAGAAACAAAGTGACCATACAAGTAAATCGTATGGTTGACAATAAATAACATACTTTCCCACAACACCAAGGAAGCACGCAATATTTTGAATTGCAACAGTTGACTCACTCTGCTGTCATTAGCAAACAAAACTTTGCTTGATGGGCAAACTCTGTAAACATTGTCCTTTAAACCAGAACTCAAGGTTAACATATTGTTGATTTATGATAGAACAACTAACAATGGTGTAGTACTTTTCTTTTCACAAATTGTTGTTTTGTTTTCGGTTGGAAGTCTAATTTTTTTTTAACTTTTGTAAGTAGTGATGGTGGCGATGACAGGCGTATTTATTAAATGACGTTTTTAACCTTAGACTATAGACTAGGAAAATCTTCACTGGCCACCGAATCCATGAAAGTCTGATTTTCACAACCTAGAAAAAATCATTCTAATACAAAGATCATCAAAACAGACCCGAATATATTGATAACGGAATCGACAAAATATTTTTTCCAAGTCCACAGTTAAAATGGCGGTAGTGATTCCTATCTGAATGCAGACATATTTAACTATTGGTACTACTAATACTTTCGGTACAAAGGATGTGTATAATTTACACCAGCACTGAACATGTTACCGGATTGATTTCTCCAGATTGAAAATACCTTAAAAATACCAGGTCGCTGATGGAAATATACCATATAAAACAATGATAACGATTCGTATTGATAGTTTTCCCAAGTCCACAGTTCGAGTAGTGGCAACGAGGCAGACGCGTCACAAACCCGCCGCCGAGCAGCAGACTCGGTTATTTTCCACATGACATACACCCGATACCGAAGTCTCGAATACCTTTGTTCGGTCCCATCTCTTAAAGCGATCTCGAGTTATTATTGCGAAGTTATTAGTTATAATGTAAACGATAAAGTATTATTTTGAAACAGACTTTATATATGATCCTGAGATTTCGATGTGATCAAGAATGTCGAACGCAATCGTTCTATAAAACTTTAAACAGAAGACTGTTCTTTGACACTTATCATAAATATTACAAAAAGACCATATTAATTCTTTAGTGAAATGTTTCAGTGCAAAAATATATGTAAAAACATTGTATGAACAATTGTTCAAACTAGTACAATGATCCGATATCATTCATTACATTCCATTTATCAAAAACAATAAAGTCGTTTGCTTTTTAAATTTTATCTAAAGGCAAATTAATAAAAGTGTTTACCGAGAAGTGGTCCAAAAAAAACTGAAAGCACGACGAGTCGCTTACATCCCAGTCAACGACCTCGTTGATAACTTTTTTTTAAATTTGGGATGGTATAACAAAACAAGTTTATTGTGTGACCTGTAGTTATGTAGGTGTACAGTGGGGCCGTGCAGGACGAATGCGGTGCCAGTATCAGCGTCCTTGCTCGACTTACCGCCAACATAGATAACGTAACCATTGATAACGAACCACCTTACTCGTCGCAGTATACTTTTAAAAATAAACAATTAATGTTTACTTATATTATTGTAAACACTAGATAAACCTTAGGCGTCCTCTCAATATCCAAATTCTTACGATCTGTTGTATTTAATAATACCATGTGTTAACACCAGTCAATGCATTATAATATAAATATATGTATATATGTGGTAGGACTCTTGCAGAATCCAACTGAGGCGGTACCACTGCATTTCCAAATATTTTGCCGCCAAGCAGTAGTGTGTAAGCACTACTTTGTCCGGTTTAAAGGGCAATAATGTCAGCCAGGGCGACGAGCGCAGCACAGGGCCAAGCACGGTATGTGTGGTACTCGTGGTTACAGGTAGGCGTGACGCTTACCATCGCGCACGACTTGCTCGTCTCGTCACTTTATCTCGTGAAAAAAAAATCAACATACATATCCGTTCCAACTTAAATATTGCCATTCAATAAAAAATCATGGCCGTGAAGAGCGAATTAAATAAAAAAAACCCTTTATTGGCTATTAAAAACTTTATTGTTCCAAATTCAAATGGAAACGGGCGCGTGGCGCGAAGACAGGCGGACACTCCGCACGCCAATTAACGCGGCACGTTCACACGGCCGCGCCGCCCGCTCGGCCGATACCCTAACCGCGTCAACCCGTCCCACTTCATGCCGAACACGTGGCAAGTGTAAGGCAAACGCGCCTCCGCGCCGTCGCCGTCTACAGACTCGCGCCCGAGCGATTTGAAAATAGAGAAACTCAAACATTCGCCCGATTATCGGGATCGCTGTCGATGGTCGGTCAGTGCGCTGCGCCCGCCTCGCCTCGCCTCGCACTATTTATATCGGAAAGAGAACCGCGTTTCGACACGCCACCTATGTATGTGCGTACCTTTATTTTATTACCATTTGTAGCCGGTTTTAACCCGCAACGATTAGTAAGCGCGGTTTATTTTATTGTGGCTTATGATGATGCGCTTCACCGAAGAATTCGAGCGTCCGCCGTGCGCCTATATACATAAATCACTGGGCGCGACACGAAACAAGCTTTATAAGGTGGCTTGTAAACCCACTTGGACAGATCAAACACGATCGATGTGACAAAGCGAACGCGTTACTCTTTAAACGACTATTGACGAAATAAGTCATATTTCGTTACTGACGTCTAACGAAAAACTAGTCCTAATTAAATAGATTTTCATGTATTAAAAAGACGACATTAAAAAAAATTATATTAAATACGAGAAAAAAACTAACTAGACTAAATAGCTCTTAAAAGTACTAAATAAATATACACCTAGTAGATCTTTATTATTCTTAAAAAGACTTTTGAAAGAATTTTTCCGAAATCGAGTACTAGAGACTGAGTAAAAATCCTGCGCAAGATTAGAAGCTCGCAATAACGTTTTCCGGGCTAGATAGTATTTAATTAAGTAGCAAAGCTACAATTTCTGTGATTTTCATACAAATTAAAACATGAATAATCACTTGTATAAAAACAAATAAATTCATCAAGGTATTAAACTAATGAAAATCAATTTATTCCGAATATATATTTATATATAATATGCTGTTTAGGTAAGTTAAATGTCGATCGAATAAAGACATTTCAGAACAAATGTGTGTTTCGAACAGCGCTACCTAAGTGGAACAAAAGGCCTTCATGTAATGCACTCAAAGAGTTCAAAAAAGAGGAGTAAGGTAAAAAAAAACAAAAACCAGTTGTTTGGGTGCCTTTAAAATCCAGATATATATTTAAAATCATGTCGTGGGAGCATCATCGGACCGTTTGACGGCGAGACCGACGACGGCAAAGCCAAGACAAATTTTTTATTACTACCTGCACCTTTTATTCAAAACTCAAGAGTTTATAGACCCGCGCGATTCATCAAAGAAACCGCATGCGCACTGATTTAGTTATCATTTGAGCATTGGATTGAATTGCTTTTTTGCGTGACAGAAATGTTTTATTCACATTTCTCCACCAGCAGACGGTCGTCATCAAAATTCAAAAATTAAAGAACCATATTATAAAGCACCAAACTGTCTAACGCCTACTAAGAGGGGATTTGAGAAAGCAGAGCTTCAGAATATTTTACACTTTGACAATTCGGAGAATACACAAGCATAAGAAGCGTCGAATCGAAGGATCCTATACCAGAGGTTCAGTTCGTCTCGTTAAAAAGATTTAGTAACGAGACGAACGCTCAAAATTCAATGCCATAAAACAACAAAATGGCACACAGGTTTTTTAACCCCACGTGTTTAAAATTTAACCTGCTAAACCTTTCTGCTTTACGCTAAGCGTGTAGAAATAAACCAAGGTGGTCTAGTCTATACCGTATTTTCCATAGTATTGCTTGGCGGAGGAATTGAGATAACTTAATTGAAAGTGATGACATTACTGGGTTGTAATTAAGGTGAGCCCTGCAACCGCACTAGATGAAAACAACAATATGAATATTTATTTGTCAATACGATCTTTGCTAAAGTTCAGGTACATCATGGAAACTTCTGAGTGTCTAAACTATGTGGTAAAACACAGAGACAATTAAATTTAATAAAAAAAATTAAAACCAACTTGAAAAAATCTAACTATTCCCTCAAAATATGTTTTTTTTTAATTTTACCAGTATCTTTAAAAATTACGGATTAGTTACAATGCAACACTATTGGACCAAGCTTGCGATGAACCCATTATAATTAAAAAAGAAATCATGAAAATCGTATTCTATCTTCTTCATCGCCTAAATGATAATGTGTGGAGATGTCGCGTAACATACATACATAGAAAAAAGTTTATTCCCTTTTCGAAGTCGGGTAAAAAGTTAACTGTGCTGTGGACACTGAAGAAATTAATCAAAGCGGTCGCCGGAACAGCGACGGCGGTCGCATTCTTGCGTTTGGTTCAGTACTGGGCCATACCTGCGCCGTCTGTGTGGTCCTTTGGGCTCGACGTGGCGTTGATTGAATAGAGATGTCCAGTTTTATCTTGGTTAAGCACTCGGCCTGTGAAACGCCTATTTATTGATTGGACAATCCGTGACTTATCGGAGCCCGTCCACGAGATGTCGTGTGCGTGGGAATATCTTGCGGTGTTCACTCCGAATGTGACCAATGTTTTTGTACTCATGAATCTGAATCATGTCCTGTTCTCTCTTAGACTTACATGTTTGAAATTACTTTTTAGTGAAACTTGTAGAACATGTAAAATTATTTCTAATGATCAAAAATAGAACAGGTTGTTTTAAAATGTGTAAATAATCGAAACACAGTACCTACTCAATGAAATTTATGCTATTTGTAATGTCTCATTAATTATGAGAAAAACTATCTCTCGTCGATGGCTGCTAAGGCCTTTTTTAAAATCTTCATGGAAAAACAGGAAATCTTCATTGAAAGATATTTATTAGGTTTTTAATAGAATTTGTTTGGTTTTATACTTCTAAACAATTTAAACACCATATTGGTGATTCTGAAAAAGCAAAAGCGAAATTTGAATCAATCATAGAGCTATTAGAAGGCAGCAATGAGATATTAATCAAACATTTGTCCAAATAATCTGAATCAAGACAAACGATTGTACAAACAAGTACGCCGTGGGCTAAATTTAGTGCCAACTTCATTTAAAATACCGCGCACGAGGCAGGATGTTGATAAGATATTTGCATAGCCCTATGAGTTGTGGAGCAAATGCGGACTATTCGTACATAACTTCGCAACTTCTATATAACGAAAGAAATTAGAATTAGTTATACTAATCTTGTAATACAATTCTCAATTATTTTTATAGTCATCAGTATTGTTTATATTACGTAACACCTTTTCAGCAAGAGAGTAAAATAAAATAATTTATTGGTTGATGTTTCGGCAGATGATTTAGTTATTGTTGAGGTAAAGACAATCCCATGGCTTTTGTGGATTTTTCCTTGGAGATTAGCTCCGACTTCAATTAATACACAATGTACATGATACGACAAAAATTAATGGAAAAGAACAGATGAGCCAGATGCTAAGAAACACCCTGCGATGCAACAGTATATTTTAAAGTAGCAACTGTTCCACACAACCACTAGCTCTTCTTCAAAGTTGTGGAAGGGCTCTGGCAGACACCTCAAAAAGTATGATATGATATAGCAATGACAGTTTTATTATCACAAAGCAGCTAGCTGGCTAAGCAAATCAGCAGCACACGCGCAGGTCTTATTATGTATTGCTAATATCGAAATATCTTACATCTCTTGACGATACGCGCTGTAGAGGGACAAGCAGAGCACTATTCAGTTAGTTACAGGCACATGTGCCTCTTACCACCAGGCTTGCCACTTGCTCGGTTCTATTTAAAATATCCTACATCCCAATTATCAATAAATTTTTAATTTATTTCTAAAATCCTTAGCAAAAGCAGAATTACTCATAATGACCACTTACATGGACGTTAGAACAAAAGACCTTTTTACCTTTAACAGATGCCCATTTACCTCTTTATTATCCTACCAATTCATATTTAACATATTGCAATATTTTTAAGCCTAATGGGCTTAAATGCCGTAAATTTTCAATATTATAAAGGAACTTCGAAACGAAATTGTTAAAGTTAGAACACAAAAGTCGCTCATAGTAATTAGACATATAATAAAGAAATATTTCCATCTAGACTCATTTATGTTTAATGTAACAATTGCAAATCTCGGCGCATTGTTATCTCAGTTAAGGGCATGCAATTATGTGCCAACCGCCAACATTTATCTTGTTTCTGAGACGCGTACATTGCGTTAGGTTATCCTCTTCGTCTGTTATGCATTGCCTTACATTAATTCCGAGAACTAATTGATTTCAGTCAGTGTAAATATCGATTACCTGTAATCGATTCTGTCACACAAATGAATGTTTGACGAAACGACTGAACTGGACACACCTACAGATATTGTTTAATCATTTATTATGTTACAAAACTACGCCGTTGCTTTAGTTGTGCCAACATCGAAACATATGTATATTGTTAGTTTTTAATATTTCCATTCAACCTATTAGCCGAATATTAATAGGTGACAAAATGAGAAAAAAAATTAAGAAAGGAGTGAAAATAACTTAAAATTAAAAAAACGCGTATTCAAAAGAATCAAATAAATCCAAACTCGATGGGTTTACTAGCAGGCATTCCAGGGTTCCATCAACCACCTTTGAGCTCCATCATCAGACCAGTTCCATGATATACAATATGCATACCATGATATACCATATATCCATGATATACTACATACAATTGCCAAGTTTCATGATGATAAAATAACCAGAAATGGGCTTCTTAGATTTCATTGAAATATATATTTATACATACATTTTTAGTGTATTAAAAAGGCATATTTTAAAGAATAAATAAGCTTAATGAAAAAATAGATATAAAAATGGAAGGGAATACTGATACAGTTAACGTAAACTTGGATGGCGCCACACGATCTCTTAAAATGAACCCATCCGAGTGGGAACCCCGTAGCCTCGAGAAAAGCAAGACTAAACAAGACTTTGTTCATACCCTTGGTTTAGTGAATGGGGGGAATCATACTAGGTCCTGATTTTGCATACGTTGCAACATTATTGGTATTGTGGGGTATCTTGGCAATTGCCTCACCATCAATTACTTCAGTTGGAGCCTTGTACTATAAAAGTTTTCTTTACTGTAATAGAATTGTAGTGAACACGGTATATACTCGTATGTATATATGTTTGTCTCGTAATAACCTAAGAACAGCTAAATTAGGGTTAATATTTATTAAATCGATCTCAGTTCATCATCATATCAGTTCAAATAGTTTATTAAAGTATTTCAACTTTAATAAACTATTTGAACTGATTTCTATCTTAATCCTTTCCCCAATTCCCAAAATACCTCCAGAAAATAGTATGATGTTTACTGAGTCTACTTATTTTAAAATACAATGTTTATTATCAACAATCTTTTAGAAAATAAAACTAAATAAGATTTATTTATGTTTTTGCATTTAATTAAAGATGTTTAGTTGCTTTTAATTAGTTATACAATTATAAACTATTTACAATACGGCTGATTTCTTTCTATGTAGCAGAACTATATATGTGTATTTTTAACTAATGTTACATTTTAAGTAATATTAAATATAAAATAATAAATTTGGAAAATCTCATAAAAAGCGTTTACTGAACACCCCATACGGCAGTGAATACATCTAATAGAAAATTAAAATTAAAGTAATGAACTTTCGTGACCTAATTTTTTAATTTTCCAATGAAAATTATTTCCATGACAAAAACAGTTACATGCACTTACAATATGGTACCTTGCGTTTCAAATATTCTGAAATCAGAAACCAGAGTTTAAACGCCAATTATCTTTTACGAAGTATTCTACAACTTTGTTTTTTTTTTTTACCAGCACTGCCTTCGACCGGAAACCAAGCATTGTATGAATCATTAAATGACTGGCTATATTAGGAAAGAAATCTATCAGTGCATCTTCACTTCTGTTAGAAACAGCCGTATCGACAAACAAACGTATAATTGAGTCACCCGTGCGGAAATTCCAAACAAACACATTGTTAATCTTTTGTTAATCTTAAACTTTGATTTTCTTAGAGAAGTTAAAAATTCGTTAAATTACACAATAAATTGTGCTGTTTAAATCTACATTCGAAAGCAAACGCTAAGCATGGTCAAAGGCAAGTGTATAGTCGCCAACCAATATAATAATAATTCTCGTTGAGTTATTGGAATAGGCCATAAATGGTTACGTACGTGCACACGAGATTTATTATCAACCACTTGTTATTACTAAAAATAGCTACACACGCATAAAGTTGTGTTGCATAACATAATTAGGGTCTTGGACTTGTATAATTACAACATGCTAAATTAAAGTTTGAATAATAACCATTATTAATACTAAGTAGTAGGACTCTCGCAGAGTCCGACTGAGGCGGTACCACTGCATAGCCGGATATTCTACCGCCAATTAGTAGTGTGTAAGAACTACTGTGTTCCGGTTTGAAGGGCAATGATGCCATGGAATTTACAAGGCAAAGAGATAGACCATCTCTGGGCTTATCACTTTATGTCGTAAAAAATATATAATTATAAACAATTAAGTTTGCCTGTTAGTTTATTTTCCATGCAGCTACGCAGTGGCAGATCGTTGTTATTTTTCGACGTCAAAGAATTATTCAGGATGAAATAAGTTCGGTTTAGAAAAAAGTTTAGTTTTTTATTTTCCTTTACTATTTTTCTAACTTCTAGGATTCTTTTGCAAAGTCCGTCGGGGAAGGGACCACAGCATTGACAGTTATACCGCCAAACAGTTATGCGTAAGAACTGCTGTGATCCGGTTTGAAGGGAATAATGTCAACTGGGAAACAACGCAAGTACTATAGAATATTTTAATTCTGTAGGTGAAGGGCGCAGCGCTGCGAAAACACGAAATCAAATTCATGTAAGCAAAGCAAAAAACAGGATATAGTACAATATAAATATTTCGCCTGAGAAGATATGCCACCATGTTTGTTCAATGGGAACTATCATGTATCAAGATTTGAATTTAATCCGTATGAAACTGAATTTGGATACAGAATAAAATGCCAGTACTAATTTTACAAAACACTATATTTTGAAACATACACCACCACTCACTTTTTGTAATATACTTGAAATCTCAAGGTTAGACAATTAACAGAGTAACAAGCACTGCTCTATAATAAAATAAATTATTTACTTTAATTTTCACATTCAAACTGAAATTCCAAGACAAGAAAATAAATATTTTATCTTTTAAACCAGAAAAAAACACAAACGTTTTTAAACTTTTAACCGGGTCTTTGCTTTCCGTTGACGCTCATATACCATCAAAATGTGCTTTGCATTTAATGTGGTGATGAAGCAAACATAATCCAAGCAATGACTTTAATCCATGTAATATTCACTATCGTGAGAATAATAGGAAATTAATATACAGATCTCTACGCGGATTCGAAGAAGCAACCCCAAAATCGCCTATCTGATATCCATAGCACTAAACCGTCGTTAATACAAAATAATATTTTCTTAGAAAACATAAATGTTTCGTCTTCAGTGTTAAATTGTGTGTTAATTTTCTGCCTAAGCGTTTCCTTATCACTTATTGTAGGTACTTCGGTACAACGTTGCTTACAATGAACATGTCTCGGCACGTGCCCTATGGTATCACGTTGGCTTTCATGTGGAAAACATAGTGCTCTTATACGTCTTAGATGTGTATGGAAAACGATATATGTTGCGAATAATTTAAAATAAAGTCCAGTTTCAATACTAATTTAACTTTCTTGGCAAATATTTGAATTTTTTTTAGGAATCCCCATTGAATTTGTTCAACTTCGTAAAAAGAAAAGGTTATTATTAAAAATTCTATGTCCCATGAAGTATTACATTTAGGATGTTTATGGCCTGGCCTAGCTTGTTGTGATCGCTTGGTGTAGACAAACTTATGACATTGACTATAAATAGAACTATATCCAAGAAGTTACTTTGTTGTTATTGACCGTAGTAAATACAATATAGTAAAATAACGCAGATATATTATAATAAAAATTACTACGTAGCTCGTCTAGAATTGTCAACGTCCTCATAAAATGTTCTTGAATTGGTAACTGGGTAACTTGGTTTGGTAAAAACAACCCTTTAAAGTTGGATACGTAACTATATATGTACGAGTATGTAAGTACATCTCTTTATAAGATGGCGGTGATAACTTAATATCACTGTGCCATTATCTCTTTCCAATATCTTTTCATTCAGCATCTCAAGTATACTAACATTTTTGTTATTAAATTATAAAATGTTCGATGCACTACAATTATTTTTATCAAGGTCCCTCTCTTCACCGCGCCACGTAAAATTGCCCAACTGCAACCAAACACTTGAAGATACGTAATTGATAATAGTATGTCGCAGGATCGTTGCAAAATTCGCATTTTGAAATGCGACTATTGCAAAACGTGGACTACAATGCCATAACGATTCGCGTTACGTAAATATTATACAATGTCAACGTGTGGACATTTTGCGAGTTGCGGATGAACTTTCACGTTTTTGTTTTTTCTTCGCTTTATTTTCGCTTGAGCGTTCCGATTTTTGATGAAATAAAAGAATATTAAGTACGAAATATTTAAACGTAGGAAGTTTTGTTATATTAGAAAGGTCCTGGAATAAAAATCCAAATCTTTTCAATAGTCTTTTTAGAATAACAGTTACATGCTTGAATAAAACAATAACAAATGATCATAGAAGTTTTTTTCTTATGTAGCAGTTTTCGGTGAATAAACATAATAGAAATTTCAGAAGTAATGACGTATTATTTTTTTTTCATTATCAAAAAGCCCACACCCTTTTCTAAGTAGTCTAACTCTTTTGCACAGTCCGTTTGGGATGGTACCACTTCATTGCGTCAGCAGTCACAGCATTTATAAATAACACTCTACTACACCCCTGACCACATTTAACAGTATTTACTATAAAACAATTATTTTATACTGTATTATAGTGAAGATATCTGACTAACAAGACGAAAGCAGCTACGCTATTTCAAACCTTACTTGTTAACGAAAACCCTACAGTGTTTGTTACTAGCTTTAATGGCTTTTTTCGAACACAAACCCCCCTAATACAGCTACTATCTTAGCTGTATTAGGGGGCCCGTGGTGTTGGGGCATGGTGGGATAGACCCACTGTCCTTAATCGCAAATCAAAGTCGGCTTTACTGAGTTTCAATCTAGCTTATGCAATAAAAAAAAACTTTTAGTAAAGTTCCAATGAGAACATACTAAATATTATACACACAATTACCACAACTAGAAAACAATACACATTAAATAAATTTGCCTCGATCGACACATTAACACAAATCTATAGACGTATTAACCCCTAAATCACATGATCATCAGACAATAGCAAAATTTACGTTCTATGATGTATGTTGACTAACAAGGTTTGCTAAGGAAGGATGTCACAGAGATAATGATGGTTATTTACAATATTACAAACCATTGCGTCATGAAACTTTGACAGTGACTTATTTCGATGCCAACTTCACTTTTCTTATCTTTCAAAGCTTACAACTTTTATAGAACTTCTTAGCCAACCATTTTGAAATGAAGACGTGGTATTACATACTATCTGTACATAGAAATAATGATATAGATATTTTAATCATTTATTTGTTCCGTGAAGATGTCAATGCTTAAACCGAAATGCTGAAGGTTTCCACGTGAGGTCACCTACATACTTCGTCTCGCGGTTGCCGGTCATGGTCAGTAAGGCATCATATCCGTTGGACAATGCCCAAGTGAGGAGCGAATAGCGATTATTATTTTTTTATGTTCTGACCTAGCATTTATTTATGATATATATACTTTCAATTAACTCACAATTATATAAATATTCTACATCGTCGAAATTAATGGTAAAAGTAAATTGCGATTTTAACTATAACTTAAATTAGTACAGTTCAATATAAATTACAACTACTCACTAATATATACAATACAACTTAGAATAATTCCTAATATAAGTTATATTTGATAACTTAGAACAGACTGTAAATTTTGTAAAGTATTTTGGTATTTCACAGTTATTGGTGCGGTTATCATGGCAGTTTCTCTCTTAACTAAGATCGCCTTAAGCTTTGCGATTGCGCCGTGACTCAGCTTTATTTTGTCGACAAGCAGATCTGCAAACAGCTATCCAAGTCACACGTGAACCGAAGAACATCCGGATAAACTATCCGAGTAATATCGTAAAAAAACCATGATGCTACGGAAAAACACAATTACTTGTTAAAACATTAGCCTTATATTGAACTATTGATGTCACTCAATATGAATAATCAGAGAGTTATTACAATTTTAAATTACAGTTCACATCCGTATGTATTACATTAACACGTAAATGATGATAGTATTAATATTTAAGTATGACTTTAAAATAAGTTTTTTTTTCTTCGTTTTATTCTTTATTTGCCTTGTTTTTTATTGTCTATAATTTACTATTGATAAAAATATTTTCCACAATGCTTTCCGCAAAATAGTGACGAGGCGAGCCTTTTTACACGAGTTCAAAACTGGCTCTGCGCTACGCTCCTCATCCAGACCTCTCCTATATCCTGTATCTCTACGCCTATTTATTACGCTAGCAACATTGTCTGTATACACAGTAGTGCTTGCTCATTACTTCTTGGCGATATGTGTGGTGACAATGGTACCATCCATCTCCAAAGAGTCCTAGTCACTTACGAGTTTTAAAGTTAAATGTTATCTGACAAGTACGGACAGAAATAAAAATATTTAATAAATATTTGCTATCACTTGCATCAGTTAATTTTTTTTAAAATAATTTACTTTTACTGCTCCATTTTTACGTGAAAAATTAACAGACTTACAAACCAAGAAATATAACTTCAGATTTGTTACGAGTATATTCATAGGGATGGATTTATTAGAATCTTTACGTCATCTAAAATACCACAGGTGAAGTGACGTCTTAAAAAATTTTTTTTCGGACGTGGTATTTATAACATTATACTGTTAATTCGTTAGTGTTATTGCAATTTTTTTGTTAACTTTATTTATTATAATAGCACTTAATTTAATTTTAATATAGTAAATCAGCTAACAACCTGGTAATCTTTGAGTTTTTATTACATACAGCGAATAACAAAGAATTTTGTTTTATAACATTATTTATACCTTCTTATTACCTGTTTTTTCTCTTGATAATTGTATTATTCTTAAAATTGGGATAGTACCACTGCATCGTCCGGTATTCTGCCGCCAAGCAGTAGTGTGAGAATACTACTGTATTTCGGTTTCAAAGGCAATGATGGGATCATCCAGGTACTTTCAGCTTTGCTCGATATTTTTTTTACGATTTCTTTAAAAATGAAACCTAGCTAGATCGATTTATCGCCTCTAAAATCCTCTACATACTTATTTTATGCAAATCGTTGGATCCGTTCCCGAGATTCAGATTATTGCTCGTTTAAAGGTATCAGATACCATACCTATATGATACCAAAACGATGACTGAACGAAATTGAATAAGACATTTAAGAAAAGAAATTAAAATTTTTCCGTGTTATCATTACGTGGAAAATTCAAATTAATGTTTTTATACACCAGTGT